>LR999967.1:49175369-49424841 GCA_905220375.1 Tachina fera
AAAAGATAGGATACAAAAGCTAGATAGATCTAATGTAGTTTACGAAATATCATGTAAAGGAAACGACAACGAGAATTGTGACAAAACGTATGTAGGCACAACTAAAAATAAATTAAGGACAAGAATATCGGGACACAAAACAGATCAACGATACAGGGATATTAATTCAAATAAGACTGCGTTATCTTCACATTGTTTTAAATCTATATTATATATACCAAAAATGTCAGAGGGGTTAGATAAGTCAGAAATGTATGATAAGACAAAATATAAGATGGCATTTAAGATTTATAATACTTTAGGAAATATATTTACCAACACAAAAGATAGGATACAAAAGCTAGATAGATCTAATGTAGTTTACAAAATATCATGTAAAGGAAACGACAACGAGAATTGTGACAAAACGTATGTAGGCACAACTAAAAATAAATTAAGGACAAGAATATCGGGACACAAAACAGATCAACGATACAGGGATATTAATTCAAATAAGACTGCGTTATCTTCACATTGTTTCAATTTAGATCACTATCCAGATTTTGAAAATATCTCAATTTTGAGTACGGAACTCAATTACAAACGTAGGTATATGTTAGAAATGTTACACATTATAGATGTTCCAACAGATCAGAGAATGAATTTTAGGACAGATACAGCTAATGTAGCGCATAGTTACAGATATTTATTACATAAGAACAAGAATAGGGGTTAAGAAAGTAATACACTACTACATATTTTGTTTGATTATGTTATTATTTTTATAAAATTTTTTAAAAAATATATAAAAATGTATAAAAAAAGATTGTTTAATTAATAAATATAATTAGTACACTCTTGTTTATAAATATTCGTATTACGTATTTTAACTATTTATTATATTAAAGTATTAAAAACTGTACCAAAAAATTTTTTTCATTTGTTAAAAATTATTATTTTTTAATATAAATGTATGTTATAGTCTTTTTAATTAAAATTTTTTAAAACTTCATTACCATTATAAAATATTAAAAACTTATCCCAATGTTGTTACCATTTTTAAAAAATTTTAAAGAAAATCAAGATAATCGTACAAAATGTTATGTAAAAGTATTAAAAATATTTTTTATATTTGTTAAAAACTATTCAAAATTTTACATGTTAAAAAGCTTTGCTTCAATTAATATTTAAAATATTTTAATTTTATTAACATGAACACATATTGTAGACATATACCTTTTTATAAAAATATTTATGACACACACTGTTATATATATATGTATAAAATAATTTTTGTCATTGAAAACGAAAAAATCAATTCAAAAATAATTAAAAACAAAATATAAAAAATTACATATAAAAGAATAGAATAGAATAAATATCCTGAAGAAGTTAACCAATGGTTAACGAAATATCGAAAAATTAAAAACAATATATATTAAATTGACCTAAAGCTTAAAAAATAGTTTCATTAAATAAGCTTTATGTGCTTTCCTAATATTTTACTTAGTAGACATAACAAAAACAAACAAAAAACGCAAACAAAAAAACATAAACAGTGACATTGAGGAATACTCTATACGAGTACCTCAAAAACAAACAAACAATTATAAATTACAAAAAAAAACAAAATAACCGCAAACAAAAAAAAAACACAAAAAATGTGCCCTTGAGGAATACTCTATATGAGTACCTCAAATACAAAAAATTATGAAGTGAGTTCTACGGAAGAAATGCCTATTTTACTGTGAGGTCTGAAGCTCTTAATAGAAATAATAAATCGAATGAAAGTATTTTTTTAACGGCAAAGTGATTCTTTAACATTACAGTGGCCTAGTACTTCTTCATATATGTAAGTCAGCAATATCATCCCCTTCAGGCTCGTGTTCATCACTTAACATAGTTATCATTACAGATAACAGTAGCTCAAAACCCAAGGTACTATTTGGAATGGACAGATATAGAAGCGTGAGCGAAGCCCGAATTTTTCAAAAATTTAATATGATATAAATAATTTTTCATTATTGCAAGACACCGACGATAAGGCCGCTTCATCATTGCAAAAGTCTTTAAGCCACTACCTGTATATTTGAGAGTAAAAAATTCTAACGCCCTTATTAAAAAATTAGTCTTGGCCATTGGTGAAAACGTATTTCATGTTATTCCAATAAAGCGTGGTAACATTAACTAAACTCAAATTCAAATTAAAAAAAACAAATTTTTATACGTACTAGCAGATCGTATTGAAGGGCATTGACTCTTATGTTAATCCCGAAGAAGTAAAAGATGCACTCATCATACCAGGATTTAAAGTAAAAAATGTTACAAACATAATCAATAAGGAGAAGATCCCCCAGCCTCTATTTCGTGTTGAATTGGAGCCGAATGGTATACAGCTGAAAAAATGAGACACACCCAATTTGTATCCTTAAATACGTCTTATACCAAAAAATCACACCTGGAGAGCCACATAAGCGATCAGGTCCCGTACAGTGCCATAATTGGCAAGAATATGGCCACAGAAAAACATACTGTAAATTACCCTCGGTTTGTGTTATATGCGGAAAACTACACGGCACTGCTAGTTGCAATAAGCCAAAAGATCAAAGTGAAAAAATGCAGTAATTGTGGAGGTAATTACACCGCTAACTACAGAGGTTGTCCTGTGTACTCTTTTGTCAAACAAACTATGGTGCAAAATCCTAAATTAGCTCCATCTCAATCAGCAAACGGTTACTCCGCCACTTTTGCGCAAATGAGCCAACCAGTTACCTCACGTGTATCGTATGCCGATGTTGCTAAAACAAATTCTATTCCTGCACAGAATGTTTCCCCGCCAAATATTTCAACAAATACAACTTCAAACTTTAGTTTTAATCGCCTTGAAGCTACCATTGATAATTAAGTGCAAACTATAAATAATTTTACAACAAATATGACTACCATGATGCAAGAAATTCTACGAATGCAGAATACACTGCTTCAAGCATTAATTAACAAGCCATGAACATGTTAAAAATATGTTTCTGGAACGCATACGGCATTTGCCAACATAAAAATGAACTTGAGCACTTCCTTAGAAAAAAATATTCATATAATGTTGGTGTATCAGACACATTTAACTTCGAGAAGCTTTTTCAAAGTTAATGGCTACAATATATATGATACAAAGGACCCTAGAGGGAGAGCATGCGGTGGATCTGCAATTGTAATTAAGTCAAGACTCAAGCACTATATCCTTGACAACATTATTGAAGAATATATGTCAGCTACGAATATTTTTTTAGAAAATTTTTGTTCTAATTTTGCGATAGCATCAATTTACTCACCTCACAGATTTTCAGTTACCGAAGATCAGTATGAGAAGTTCTACAAATCGCTCTGATCTTGTTTCGTGGCAGCTGGAGACTACAATGCAAAGCATTCGTACTGGGTTTCGAGCCTTGTAACACTTAGTGGTTGAGCTTTGTTTAATACAATTTCAAAAATGAGCTTGGTTGGATGTTATTTCGAGTGGGGAGCCCACGTACTGGCCTACTGACGTTCGAAAAATTCCGGATGTTATTGATTTTGGCGTCATGAAAAATATTTTTAGGGATTTAATTAATGTTAAAACTTCTCTAGATCTCTCCTCCATTCACTCCCCCACTATCGTTACAATCTGTAGCCCACTAAGAAGTGACTTACCTCACCCATATATGAAGATGATCAATCGTGTTAATTGGCTGGGAGTCAAAAAATATATTAGTAGTCATTGCACGGAAAATATTACTCTAAAAACACCCAATGACATTGAAACTAACATTGCCAATCTTAACGAAAATATTAAATAGGCTGCTGAACATGCCACTACCTCCCATCCGCAGTCTGGGTTTAATAAAATTTATTTCAGGGATATTAAACATCTCGTGTGTGAAAAAAAAGAGCTAGAAGAATGGCAACAGCACAGATCACCACAACATAAACTCAGACTTAAAGAATATTCTAAACGACTTCAAGAGTTGCTTGCATCTGAAAAAACTGCATCTCTTAAAAATTATTTGGAAGGTCTTGATGTCAAACCAACATTTAATTACTCTTTGTGGCGCGCTGCTTAAAAGCTTAAAACACCCGTTGAGTTTAAGCCACCTCTGCGAACATCTACCGGAGGTTGGGCAAGAAACGATACGGAAAAATTTAAAATATTTCCTGAGCATTTAAGATCCGTATTTATCCCAAATACATGTACTGCTGCTTCTGATTTGCCAAGTGTAGTTGCTCGACCCTTAAAGTTTAAAATGCGTGATGTCCATAAAGTAATTGTTGAACTCAAGCCAAAGAAAGCTCCAAGTATTGATGTAATTAGTAACAAGATGCTGATGAACATATTGCAATAAGAATCTTGCTGTTTATTTTTAATGCCATATTACGACTGGAGTAGTATCAACAACTCTGGTAACTTGCAAAAGTCAAAATGATTCCAAGGCCTGGCAAAGATCTTACTAAAGATGAGTCGCATAGGCCAATAAGTTTGCTGTCACCTATGTCAAAACTCTTCGAAAAGCTGCTCATGACAAAATATAGAGAGAATTTAGCGAAGGCGAAACAAGATTTTAAGACTAATTACATCGGCTTCATGGTACATCAGAAATTAAAATTTACATCGTAGTTAAGTGACTGCAGAAATTGAAAAATACGCAGGCAAATATTTACCAAAACTCGAGTCACATCCTAATCCGCTTGCTCGTAATATTGTGAACTTTACTGGACACATCCGCTTAAAAAAGAGGGACACAGGGGCTCTATTACTCAACACTCCAGATGGGATTTCTTAAAAATACTTTTTTTTTCTCTTTTGATTATCACTACTTATGTATTATTTATAACTATTAACAAGTTTATGTCCGACAGTGATCGGTCCTAATAATTATATTTTAGATTTAAGATTTGAATACTTATTGTTAGTTCATATTTGAAGATACAATAAATAATTACATGTTTTAAAAAAAAATTAACACGATTTTTTTCGAATTTTCCGACTTATTTTAGTGTTAGAAATTTTTGTTTAATTGTGGTGATTTTTTCGTTTTGGCGATTTTTTTTGGTTTGGCGATTTTATAATTTTTGGATTTTTTAGTTTTACAGTTTTTGAAAGTTTCAAGAGTTTACCGCTTAGGGTATCCAAGATACAGCAAGTGGTCAAAATTACAAGTCAACATTTTATTAACTGATGGATCACTCTTTACTGCAAAGTTTTGTAAATTTTAGTGTTAATTGTTGTAGTCTATATAAAAATACACTAATTTTACAAATTTCAAGTGTCAATATACATATGTACATACAATTGTATGTATATTACATGGAATTTTAATATTTTTCGTTGCTCGTTTTGGAACACCCTTTAATTTTTAATTCTCATGTATTTGTTGTTGTAGCGGCTAAGGTTTTACATAATCTGTCCAAATTTGAGGTCCCTAGCTTTTACGGTTCCTAAGAAAATAGTGTGACAGACAGCGTAGCGAATACAATAGGGTTTCTTTTCACCTTTGGTGTACGGAACCCTAAAAATGAACTAATAATAAGTATTCGAAAATTAAAACTAAAATATAATTATTAAGGCCGACCAGTGTCAGGCATAAACTTAGTGAGAGTAAGAAATAATTCATAAATATCATATTAAGCACAAAAATGTGTTAAAGAAATTTCATCTGGAATGTTTCGTATTAGAGCCGTATTGTGCTTCTTTTTTTAACGGATGTATCCAGTAAAATTAAAGATCCCAGTAAAAAAAGAGACTCCAAAAAAATCATGAAAATGTAGAGTTTGCGATGCGGAAGTAGTGAAAATTTCGATCCGATTTAATGATATTTACATAGGGTTGTCATTGCAAGAAGTTCTCTTTTTCGATGCCTGGTCACTGAATTGGAAGCGATATTAAGAAAAATTCCCTTTGTTGTGTTTTATGATAATATTTTCATCTAGGAGAAATGGTAAATAGTTACCTATTTTAACAATCCGTTTCTTTTTATACGAATTTAAGCCCGAAACAGTGTTTTCATGTAAATTTAAGCAAATAACTTATAAGTTTTAGACTAAAATTAGTTCATAAATTTCTTTAAAAAAAAAATATTTTTTTTAATTCTGGTGAGTATTTTCCAACACTATGGAGGAGTTACAAGGTTTTGTATGACTAAAGTGATCTTCTACATGATTTTTTGCTCACTCTCGTCAGATTAAAAATATCGATTTTTTGGAAGCAATGAAAATGTAGTTCCACTAGAATGACTTCCATTTTTTTTCACTGGGATGTTACGAGCAAGAGGATCAAAGTGAGATTCGAGTTTTGTTAAGTATTTTGTCTGCGTGTTTTGCAATTTCTGCAGTCACTTCATCACGATGTAAATTTCAATTTCTGATGTACCATGGAGCCGATGTAATTAGTCTTAAAATCTTGTTTTCCCTTCGCTAAATTCTCTCTATTTTGGAGGCTAAAGCAGTGCCCCATAACTGTATTCCGTAGCACCGTACTTGTACATTAATAGTTTACAATCTATACTGAGTGTTGAATTTCTATAATAATATCTGTTTTCAGGGTTTCGTACACCAAAGGTGAAAAAAGGAACCCTATTGTTTTCGCTACGCTGTCTGTCTGTCCGTCACACGATATTTTCTCAGGAACCATAGGAGCTATGGACCTGACAGAGTATGTAGAACCTTGGCCACTACAACAGCAAATACATGAGAATTAGAAATTAAAGGGTGCTCCAAAACGAGCGTCGAAAAATGCTAAAATCTCATGTAATATACATACATACAATTGAATGACCATGTGTATATTGACACTTGAAATTTGTAAAATTAGTGTATTTTTATATGGACTACAACCATAAACATTAAAATATAAAAAAATTTAAATTAAAGGGTGGTTAATGCAATTTGGGCGATGTAATTTTGACAACTTGCAAAACGTAAGTGCTAAACTCTTGAAATTTTTAAAAACGGTAAAACTAAAAAATCCGAAAATTATAAAATCGCCAAACCGAAAAAAATTGCCAAAACCTGATAAAAATCGCCAAAAATTTAAAAAAAATCGCCAAATCGAAAAAATGTACAAAATTAAAAATAAAGTTCTAGCACTAAAATAAATCCCCATCGGGATAACTACCTTGTCGTGGTGTGGTGGCTTAACTACAGACTGTGGTCTATATCTTCAACCCAATACCATAGCTGACCTTCAACGGTACCCTATGGTACTGGGTGAAGACAACTGACTCTAAAGGTCTGTATACCAAGAGTTATCCAACCCTAAACCGGGGTGTGATGCGACCCGTGCCCATCGAATTTTTGCAGTCAGGGTCAAAAGACTGTATTAGAACGGAGCCTTGCTGATACCTGGGCACCTCAGCAAGTAGACGACGCCCTCACCGCGTTATCGGGGGCTATGACGTGGGGGCTTTCAAATCCCCCACACTCGTGGGATCAAAATGCAGAAAAATACTTCCAACAAAAACAAAACAAAAACAAAAAACAAGACCGGGACCGGTGAACTGACGGTGCTTTCGAGCGCGGAAGGACAGGGGACCAGTTTCACGCAACCGTCTGGTACGAGAAAAATCGTTCAGACGAAGGCTGCCGAGAACACTATGCATATAGTCAGTGCATGCAGCAGTGCGAGCTCGGCCACGCCGGGTTCAACCAAGCATGTCTGACCATCAAAAATGAGGCATAACTAAAAAAGGTTATGCCTACGTATTGTAAAGATGCTGGGCACTCAAGACCCATCCAAATTGTCCGAGGAACAGAAATCATCCCTTGGATGGGCAAAAGGTGTCCTTGAAAAGATGGACACTCCCGCCTTCAGTAGTATCGGTGCTAGCGCGCCGTCTGGTAAAAGACTGCGTTCGCCGGACGACAAACCATTGCCTAAGCGGCCTAAGGCTAATAGCATTATTGGCATTAGGTTGTTTAGTGAGGTTGCAAAAGACAACCTCATAATGGCCGTTGTCGACATGGGAGATATGGATGGAACCATCCCCAGGGGCAAGTGAAGTACTGTGAAAGCTAAGCTAGCAACCACGTAATACCAGGTCCTTGCGGAGATTCCAGGCTTACCTCCCGTATGTCGCGATGCAGGCTGGTATCAAGGCAGGGTCAAGCTGATGGCCTTTGGATTCCGGCATCCCCAGACACGGCTGAAGCAACGATAAAGTTGTTAAAGGACTGTAATCCCTCACTTCAAGACAGTGTGTGGAAACGCTGTGGAGGAAGAATCTGAAGAGGAGGAGAAGAAGGCCAGCTTGCGAGAATCTTCGGAAAAGGATGGCTATATTACATCCGACTCTGAAATTCTCGGAGGCGCCTCAGGCCTGTTCGACGCTGATTACAGCGAAGACAGTGACCTTCTTCTTGAGACTGACGACGAGTTCGATAAAACGGTCGTGGAGATGGATTTCGTAGCGGATGTTGAACCTGCTGCAGATAAATCTCCACCACTCTAAAGCAGCCTCAGCGGCTCTTCAGCTTCGCTTGACAACATGCGAAGTTGACGTAGTCCTAATCCAAGAACCCTGGATTAGTGGTGGCAGGGTTTGCGGACTAAGGACCAAAGATTTTAAGATGCTAGCCGTCAAGAATGAAAGTAACAATAGAACCTGCATCTTGGCAAGGAACCACCTTAATACATTTTTAATATCTAACTTCAGCGGCAGAGACATAACGGCGGTTAGCGTGGAAGTCGGAGATACATGGCGTCGGTGTAATGCGCTCACGACGATCAAGGTCCTCTACCGTCGGTAGTGGTGAGAAACTTTGAGGATGCGGCGGTAAACGTTGGTCACCATATCATCCTGTGCTGTGATGCCAACGCACATCATACTATCTGGGGAAGTACGGACACTAATGAAAGAGGTGAGGAACTTTTTGAATTTGTAGTTAGTTCTAACATTAACATTTGTAATAGAGGTCAAGAACCTACTTTTATAACAAGGAACAGACAGAAAGTCCTGGATGTTACCTTTTCGTCTGATTCGGTAGCCGATAGGATCATGAATTGGCGTGTACTTCAGGAACATTCCTTTTCTGATCATAGGTTAATTGAGTTTAGTATTAGGGAGCGGGCATCTGTAGTAGAAATCTCCCGAAATATTAGGCAGACAAACTGGCGTCTGTATAGGACCATTTTTCTAGACAATTAGGAGTGATTGGAGACTCGTCACTTCTAGAAACTTCTGATTTGGATTGTGGGGTTGATAACATTACTACAATCTTCAGAAATGCAAGAGAGTCTTCTTGCCCTTTGAATAAGCAAAGGGGGAAAAAGAAACCGCCTTGGTGGAATAGAGAGTTACAATTGTGTAGGTGTACATGTAGAAAACTCTTCAATAAGGCTAAATCGTCCAGAAATGAACTGGACTGGATAGCTTATAAAGGTAAATTAAAAGAGTATAAAAAGCAGATAAGAATTGCTAAAAATACAACATGGAAGAAGTTTTGTGAAAATATTGAAAATATTTCAGAAGCCTCTCGCATGAGAAAAATTTTGTCCACTACTCCCTGCACCCTGGGGTATTTAAAGAATCCCAATGGGACGTGGACTACATCCAGCGAGGAGTCGTTAAGAACCCTGCTGGACACTCATTTTCCGGGTAACTCAGTGTCTGAGATTCAGACATCTGATCCTTACCCTATACCTGCCGAAAATACAAGTCACCAGGACCTGACGGTATCATACCGGCGGAGATATGGAAAGTATCGAATCTCGTAGCCCCAAGGCTACTGAGAATTTACACCAGTTGTCTAAGACTGGGTTATTTTCCTGAAAAGTGGAGGGAAGCGAGAGTGGTCTTTATACCGAAGGCTGGTAAAAGCTCTCACACCACACCGAAGGACTTCAGACCTATAAATCTATCATCCTTTCTTCTGAAAACATTAGAAAGGATGGTTGATCATTATATCTGCAAAACCATCAATAGTAAACAACTTTCCCCGCATCAACATGCATATCATGCATATCGTGCTGGTTGGCACGATAGAGAAATCTCTTTCTGTAGGTGAATATACCTTTGTAGCCTTCGTAGATATTGAGGGGGCTTTTAATAATATATCTCCAGATGCGATAATTGAGGCATTGTTGAATCTAGGGGTTGGCGCGGGATTGTGTAAGTAGGTTCAAAATCTACTAACTCACCGTAGGATAACTGCGGCTCTAGGAGCTTCTAGGCAGACAGGGAGGAGTTCTTTCGCCACTATTGTGGGATTTAGCTCTGAATCCTGTGCTGCTATCTCTAGAATCGCGGGGGTGTAGAATCGTGGCTTATGCTGATGATGTGGCAATAGCTTTAAGAGGAAAATTCCTCACAACATTAAGGGACATCCTACAGGATGGTCTTTCATATTTAAAAAAATGGGCGGAGAAACGTGGGCTCGCCGTTAATCCTAATAAAACGGAACTAGTCCTTTTCTCCAGGAAGTATAAGATACCTGATTTCCGACCTATAACACTTAATAATACGCAGATAAAAGTGTCCATCACTGCAAAATATCTTGGTGTTATTCTTGATTCAAAGCTGAGTTTCAAAGCGAATATTCTAGAGAGAGTGAAAAAAGCAACAATTTCACTATATCTATGCAAAAAATCCATTGGGAAGAATTGGGGTCTTACCCCGAAAATTGTTCATTGGATCTATACTGCAATAGTACGTCCAATTCTCATGTATGGTATCATCGTGTGGTGGCCATCCCTGAAGAAAAAGACGTATCTATACACCTTACACAAGGTGCAAAGACTTGCATCCTTGCATGTAACCAGTGCTATTCGCACCACTCCTACGGATGCACTGGGGATGCTTCTTCATCTACTACCATTAGATCTAGTAGGGAAGAAGATGGCAACGTCCTCGGCAATCCGTCTTAGATGTGTTTCTCTGTGGAACGGAAATGGAACCGGCCAATGCAGAATACTCGATGGTGAAGTTAGGGGATGGAGGATTGACCAAACCTCCCCTGCTCTACTACACGAACGTCTTTATAAAACCTGGATACCATCTACAGAATTGTGGATGAATGGAACTCCAGGTAGAAGAAAAAGTGTTGATTTTTATACGGACGGATCCAAAACACATGAGGGTGTGGGCTATGGGGTCTTTTCGAGGGCTTTAGGTCTTCGCATAGCAAGGCGACTTCCAGATCACTGCAGTGTCTTTCAGGCAGAGATCCTTGCTATAAGAGAAGTTGCGAGTTGGTTAAAAGTGAATGTCACTTCAACGACTTTAATTAACATTTACAACGATAGTCGAGCAGCTATTATGGCCCTCGAATCCTCGCTTCTAAGAACAACAACAGCCCTCGACTGCCGATCATCTCAAAATGAGATGGCAGAGCAGTTTGATATTAGGATCATCTGGATCCCGGGGCATAGAGGCTTACAGGGGAACTCTAGGGCTGACGAGCTTGCTAGAATTGGGACAACCTAACAGGTTCCACCGGATATGGAATGTGTAGGTCTACCCCTACTCTCTTGCAAACTCAGACTTAGGCGCAAGACAGAGGATGAAACAAGTAGAAGGTGGGTCACAAGAAATGATTGCGTGATCACAAGGCAGTTATGGACTCACCTAAATAGGGAAGGTACGGATTACCTAATTTCAAAGAATAGGAAACAAATCTCGATTCTAGTGTCAGTGTTAACCGGACACTGTCTCATAGGTAGGCATGCACACAGGCTAAGGGTTGAACAGAACGACTTTTGCCGTAGCTGCCAAGATATTGATAAAGAGGAAAGCATAAAACATTTTCTTTGTCACTGTCCTGGACTTGCAGGAAAGAGAATGGCCACAATGGGCGCTCTTGAATTCAGGGAACTTTCTGACGTTGCTGGTGTTAAACTTCAACGTATTAGCAGCTTTATACTGAACTCTGGATGGTTCGACGGTGGGGATTCCGCGTAGGTGAGTCCGGGTTTCTGACTGCCAACCCTACCTAACCTAACCTAACCTAAAATAAATCGCCAAATTCGAAAAAATCGTTTAAATTTTTTTTTTTTTTTTTTACATATATTTACTTATTGTATCTTCAAATATGAACTAACAATAAGTGATCAAATCTTAAAGCTAAAATATTATTATTTAGCCCGACCTGTGTCGGCCAAAACTTAGTGATAGTTTAAATAATACAAAGTAGTGATAATCAAAAAGAAAACTTAAATGTATTCTCAAGCATTCCCATCTAGAGTGTTGAGTAAAATAGCCCTTGTGTCCCTCTTTTTTAGGCGGATGTGTCCAGTAAAGTTCAAAATATTACAAGCAAGCGGATAAGGATGTGAATCGAGTTTTGTTAAATATTGCCTGCGTATCTTGCAATTTCTTCAGTCACTAGTGGCATTTTTAAATCACGATGCAAATTTGAATTCTTAATGTACCATGGAGCCGATGTTATTAACCTTAAAATTTTGTTTTGTCTTCGTTGAATTCTCTCTACATTGGAAGCTGAAGCAGTGCCCCATAACTGGATATTGTAACACCATATTGGCTTCAAAAGCGACTTGTATATTAAAAGTTTGCAGTCCAGACTAAGTGTTGAATTTCTGCCAATCAACCAATGAATTTGAGATAAATTAAGTTTCATCTGAGTTAGCTTAAAGTCAATATGATGTTTCCATGTAAGCCTTCAATCAAGGTGTATACCAAGGTATTTCACTTGGGAATGTTGAGGAATATTTTGATTGTTGATTCGAATGGGGGAGCAAGTATCTCTTTTTAGGGTAAACGTTGTATGGACACACTTTTGTTCATTGACTTTAATTCTCCTTAAGTTCAACCAGATGTCGAACTGTGAAATATGTTCTTGAAGATATTTGGAAGCCTCGTGCGGGTTTTTGTGCATACTAAGGCAGGCTGTATCATCGGCAAATGTAGATGTATGGATATTGCTGCTCACAGGCATATCACAAGTATAAATCAAATACAAAACTGGTCCCCTGTGGCACACCGGATGATATAGATTGGGGCAGACTCATAAATTCTCCTTCCACAATCGTAAACTTTCGGGTAGTTATGTAGCTTTCTAATAAATTCAGAAAATTTATTGGTAAATATGATTTTAATTTTAAAATTTTAAATCGTTTAAATGAAAAAAAAATCGCCAATATGAAAAAAACGCCAAAAACCGAAAAAAATCGCTAAAACGCGAAAAATGCGCTAAAACCAAAATAATAGTTTATGTGAAAAAAAATTGCCAAAATGAAAAAAAAATCGCCAAAATCAAAAAAAAGTCGCCAAATTTAAAAAAATCGCCAAAACGAAAAAATCGACAAAAATTTAAAATAAACGCCAAAAACCGAAAAAAATCTTCAAAACTAAAATAAATCGCCAAAACCAAAAAAATCACCTATATGAAAAAAAACGCCAAAATTAAAAAATATCGCCAAAATAAAAAAATCGCCAAAATAAAAAAACGCCAAAATAATAAAAATCGCCAAAATTAAAAAAACTTTAAAAACCAAAAAAAAAATCGCCAATAAATTCTGTTTCTCTCTAAGATAAAAATGGCTAGAATTGACCAGAATCAATTAACCTCTGAGCCAATCGATTAAAGTAAAAGAAACTTTATTCAATATTTCACTCAGCAATTACAAACCCCAGTAGGAAATGTATAATATAAGGA
This sequence comes from Tachina fera, assembly GCA_905220375.1. Lineage (NCBI taxonomy): Eukaryota > Metazoa > Arthropoda > Insecta > Diptera > Tachinidae > Tachina > Tachina fera. The sequence goes on from LR999967.1 coordinate 49,188,987, forward strand.
AATGAATTTAAACAATTGTAGTAGTTAGTTGAATAGGAGTTTATTGAATTTAATTGCTCGTGGTTACCTTTCAATTCGGCTGTTGAAACAAGAAGAACAATTTTTAGAGCTTAGTTAAAAGCCGGAAACAGCATATTTGACGTATAAACTAATATGACGGACCCATTTAGGCGTTATTTGCTAATGAGACAAGCTGCCGTGAATAACATTCAGCTTTGGTATACCTTCTTGCTTTAGGGGAAACCTTTTGTACAAACTTTACTTAATGCTAACAAAGTTAAAGAAAATTTGGCATTAACATTGCCGCCCGCCTTGCAGGATTTATGCAATAAAAGTTGTTTAGTTTCGTCAAAGATGCTGTTAAAGAATAGTTGGTACATATAAGGATAATTAGGCTTAGGTAGTAAATGTAATTAAATTTTATTAACAATTCATTAAAGTGTTGTTTGTACTAAGTATAAAATAGTTTCCATAACAAATCAAAATTTATAATTAGAGAGTAATTTATATGAAGATTCATTAAATTAAAAGAAAATAAAGATATATAGATACATATACATATATCCGTATATATAAATAAAATAAAATGTTCTGCAATTTGCTTGTTGTTACGTGATAATTAATAAAAAAAGAAGCGAATTTCCTTCACAAACTGCATGGACCATAAATTGTCCACCCGAATAAGGTGCTTTGAGCTGTAGGAAAGCCAGTGCGTGAGAAAACTCCCTGGCACATGACTTTGGGATATAAATCCACTCCAATGACAATATCAATGGAAGCTGATTCATGAAATCTAGAATCTGCCAGAAAGAAATTGTTAAAATGTCTTTTATAAGTTTCGGGCAGTGACTGCGTGGGGGTATGAAGTGCGATACGTTTATCCACTCTAAAAATTCCCTCTATTTTGGAAGATGAGTCAAATCTCGATTTCAAGACCATTGGACATATCGTTTCTTCACGAAGTGTGTAGGCTGTTAAATGTAGCTTGTCGATTAAGGCTTTCGAAACGCGACTTACGGTTGACCCAGAATCTAGCAGACAACGTGCGTGCGATGTTGTAGAACCAACTTTTACTAAAACGGTTGGGAGGAGAACAATTTTGTTTTGCTGGATAATAGACGTAAAGGAATTGGATTTTAACTTTGTTGTACTCGTAGGAGCTAGTTTCTTCGTCGACTTTGATAGATGCTTAGATGATGACGATGGTTTCGGTTGAGGTGAGAACGATCTTGAACTGGACTCCGTGGTAGATTTCAGAAGGTCCTTTGCACGCCTAGGACAAACATGCAATAACGTATGGTGGAATCTATGACAGTGCTTACATCCATGTTTCGAAAAGCATTTTCCATTCGAATGTTTATGCGCTAGACAGTTATGACAGTATTTGTTATTTCGTACTGCACGAATACGATCGGACGTATTCATGGCAAGAAATTTACTGCAAGTACGCAGTGGATGTGGACGATGGCAAAGCCGGCAGAGAAAAAGCTTGTCCATTCTAGAAGCAATTTTTGAACTCGAAGACGAAGTTTTTGTCATGATTGGCTGAAAAAGAAAGTTACTATATAAAAAAAAGGAATTTATTCAAAATAAAATTTAAGACGAGTTTGGTAACATTATGAGCTTGACAATCGGCCGTGTTATTACACCACGTTGGGTGAAAATATCAGCAACTCTGATGCGTTTGTCGGCGCCGGCATAAATTTTCACTACTCGGCCGAGTCGCCAACAATTTGGTGGAAGGTTTTGATCACTACCATGGCTCCTACGTTTACGTCAGTTTCGGGACGTTGCCATTTAAGTCGCTTACTCATCTCTTTCAAGTACTCGTTTTTCCATCTAAAACAAAAATTTTGATGAACTATTTTTAGTCTTTGCCATCGATTGACTAAAGAAATGGACGACTCCTTCACATCAGGATCAAGTGGTGCTAGTATTGGACCGCCTATTAGAAAATGGCCTGGTGTCAATGCACACAGATCACTTGGATCGGATGAAATAGGAGAAATAGGCCGAGAGTTTAAACAGGATTCGATCTTAGTCAGTAAAGTGGACAATTCTTCAAAAGTATATTTGATATTTCCAGCAATCTTCCGAAAATGAGTCTTGAAGTTTTTGACTCCAGCTTCCCACAAACCACCCATGTGAGGAGCGCCTGCGGGAATGAAGTGTCACGTAATGTTCTGAAGGGCATAATTAGCCTGAACACATTGTTGTGAAGTTTGGAAGAATTCTCTTGATAAGATTTTAGACGCGCCTACAAAGTTCGTACCATTATCCGAATGGAGATGAAGCGGACAGCCTCGACGTGAAACGAATCGGCTAAACGCTGCTAAAAACGATTGTGTGGATAGGTCAGAAGTTAGTTCCAAATGTATCGCCTTAGTTAAGAAGCACACAAAGATGCAGACGTATCCCTTTGAAATGCGACAGGAGCGTCCTGAGTAGCTTTTAACATCAAAAGGGCCTGTAAAATCTAATCCAGTGTGTGCAAAAGGACGTGTTATTTCAGTTCTTTCTGCAGGCAAAGCGGCCATTATTTGCCGCTGACATCTCTTTCTATAAATAACACAAGTTTTGCAATTATTAATGCGGGTCTTTATTAAATTCTTGGCTTTAGGAATCCAGTATTGGGTTCGTAGTAGCCTTAAAACCAGTTGGTTTCCTCCGTGTAAGCTAATATCGTGAATAAAATGAACCAAAAGCCTTGCGTATTGGGAATTATATGGAATTATAATAGGGTTTTTTTCATTATACGTAAGACCTGGAGAATTTTGTAATCGCCCACAGCAGCGCACAATCCCTTCAGAATCCAAAAATGGATTCAAGTTATAAATAGCGCTGGATTTGGAGATTATTTGCTTAGAATTAAGCGCCTTATACTCTGCGGGGTACCATGCTTTTTGAGAGACAACAATTAACTTACACTGAACGGACGTAAGTTCGGAGTTGGAAAGTGTTTTAGATGTGTTACAGAAATCTGACTTATACTTATAATGACTTCTATGGATAAATCTGTAAACATACGCCATTACACGAAGTGCTCTCGGAAAGGAAGAAAATCGATCTACCAAATCTTCGAAGTTTGAAAAATAGGAGAAATAAACTTTAACAGGCTTAATTTCTAGATTAGTATTAGGAATATCGGATAACTTAGTAGTCGGCCATTGAGATTGCGCATTATTTAACCAGTTTGGGCCAAACCACCATAGCTCATTGTTTTGTAAATCCTGTGGACAAATTCCTCGGCTTGCTAGATCCGCAGGATTCATATCTGAATGTACGTGGTCCCACTGTGAGTAATTGGTAGTTTGAGTGATTTTGGACACTCTGTTTGCTACAAAAGTCAACCAGTTACAAGCAGGCTTAGCCAACCAAGACAATACTATTGTTGAATCTGTCCAACAAAACACGAGGTGGTTTTCAACCTCGAACTGTGGTAAAAGATTATCTAGCATTTCCGTTAACAAAACTGCCCCGCACAATTCTAGTCTTGGAATTGAGAGTGTCTTGATGGGAGCCACTTTAGTTTTCGAAGCAATTAAATGTGTAGAAATTGAACCAGCATATACGATTCGTACATACAATGCTGCTGCGTATGCCTTTTCAGATGCATCGCAGAAGCCATGGAATTGGACATCGGCCTTGGGACAATAATTAATCCATCTAGGGATACGGATGTTATTGACTGCAGAATAGTTATGTTGAAAGGTTTTCCATTGAGAAAAGGTCCGTGGCGAGAGGACTTCATCCCAACCTGTACCATCTTTCCATATTTGTTGCATCAACATTTTCGCTTGGACATTACATGGGGCCAACCATCCCGCTGGGTCAAACAGTTTGGCAATTTGAGAAAGAACTCGCCGTTTGGTATCGTTGGAAGTCTCTTCAAAAGGGCTAGCCACGAAATAGAATTCATCTAAGCAAGCATTCCACCGAATGCCAAGAGTCTTTGTTGAACTGCTGTCTTCAAATTTTAGAAAATCTTCATTTAAAAGATGCTCAGACGGAAAATCCTTTAGAATCTCTTTCGAGTTTGACGTCCACTTCCTCAATGAAAAACCAGCAGAATCAAGAGCTTGAACTAGCTCGTTTTTTGCTGTAATAGCTTGAAGTTTTGTGTGAGAACCGGAAAGAACATCATCAACGTACATTGCGTTTCGAAGTATAGAACTTGCTATTGGATAAATTTTTTGAACATCGTCTGCCAATTGTAATAACGTACGTATTGCAAGATATGGTGCACAATTGACCCCAAACGTCACCGTTTTCAATTCATAATCGGAAATCGGATTCTTTGGATTAGTTCGAAACAAAATTCTCTGATACTGAGTATGTTCAGGATTCACTAGAATTTGCCTATACATTTTTTGTATATCGGCATTAAAGACAAATCGGAAGAAACGCCATTTTAGAATTAGGACAGTAAGGTCATTTTGAAGAATAGGTCCAGTGTGAAGGAGAGAATTTAAGCTTTGACCATTGGAAGACGGAGCAGAAGCATTAAAAACTACGCGAACTCTTGTGGTTGTACTATCAGGCTTAATTACTGCATGATGGGGTAAGTAGTATGGATTTGAATTTTCGGATGGGCTAGGAAATTTTACTACATGCATGTGGCCCAATTCTACGTATTCTTGAACAACTTTGTCATAATCTAGTTAAAAGTTTGGAGTACGAAGAAGTCTAGCTTCATTGCGAAAGAATTGTGCCATTGCACTGGCTCGGGAATGACCCAAATTTAAATCTTCGAACCCTTCTTTGAAAGGTAAATAAACTATGTATCTTCCATTAGAATTTCTTTTTGTAGTCCTTTTATACAAATCCTCACATGATATATCAGAGGCAGACATTACGTTCTTCTTGGGAAGATTCTCCACCTCCCAAAATCGAGAGATTTCTCTGTCTAAGGAGATCTCGCAGAAATGTGAAACGATTGTGCAACTGGCCTTATTATTGTTAAAGATACGACCGGTGAGAATCCATCCGAAAATGGTTTCTTGTGCTATCAATGATTCACACACATTATGAATAATTCCTGTTTTTATAATTGAAGGGAAAATGTCTCCTCCAATCAGCATATCAATTTTCCCACTACGATGAAATTTGGGGTCTGCTAGAGGAATATTGGGAAGATTTGAGAATGTAGAGATTGCAATAGTTTTGGAAGGCAAATTATTCGAAAGTTGGGGTACAACTAGAGCATCAACTGGAATCTCAATATTACTGTTTAAGGGTGATCCTAGCAAAATGGAACATTGACGTTGAACGTTGGCCGAGACCGTGTTATTTAATCCAGAAATTTGTGCATTGGTACGCAGAGAAGGTAGCTTGAGGATATTGAATATACGTTCTGAGATTAAAGTACCCTCTGAACCTGAGTCAATCAAAGCACGAACTTGATATTTTGTACCCAAATGATTTATATTTACCCAGGCTGTTCCCAATAAAACCCCTTTCCAACTCGTAGCAAAACAAGACTGAACTGTGTCTGCTTCTAATGTGACAGTGGACTGTACTAATTGGGGTGAATATGGAGTGGAGTTCGGATTCAAGGACGAAATTTTATTTCCATTTTGTGGTTGTGAGGATGAACTTGACCTAGTGAATTCACTATGCAGAAGTGTATTGTGCCTTTTATGGCATTTAAAACAACTATTTTTGCTAGTGCAATTTTTCACTGAATGTGTTTTAGAAAAACAATTTAGGCATAAGCCTTCCTTTTTAATCTCATTAAATCTTTGCTGATAGTTCATTTGTAGAAATTTAGGGCACAGGCGTATAGCATGATTTTCTTTAGTACATAGCTGACATTTAGGACCCGCAACCTTTACTTGAAAACTATGAACTTTCTTACTGGACTTTGAATTGGAGCGGCTTTTTAATTTTGATTCAGAGTTCTTTGAATTATTAGAAGTTCGAATTTCAGACACAGACTCTAACGTTCTGTAGTGATTTGTAAGGAACTCATTTAAATCGGACCATTTCGGGATAGTTGTTTTGTCCTGTAACTGTTGTTCCCATAATGTTAATGTGTGTTCTGGTAGCCTACTTGTGCAAAGAAAGACAAAAATTGGGTCCCAACTTGCCACATCTATTTCATACAATGTCAAAACTGAAATGCAAGAGTTTATTTCTTGTTGTAGATGTTTTAATGCTTTACCCGTTTCAGATTGTAGAGACTGAAGATGGAAAAGTATCTTCAACTGACCATTAACCAAAACTCTACGGTTTTCATATCGACGACACAAATCCTGCCAAGCTAAATCGAAGCCTTGATTAGTAAGGGCACTTCTTTGAACTATTTCCCGGGCCTCACCTTTTGTTTTTTGGGTTAAGTAAACCAGTTTTTCAACATTGCTAGCTCGGGAGTTAAGAACTACTGCGGTGAATATATCACGGAATGTGGGCCAAGAAGCATAGTCTCCATGAAAGGTTTCGATTTCTATTGAAGGTAAATGAAGACTGTGCATCCCGGCTGGAGTAGAATTACTACATGTAGGACGTTCCAAAGACCTTTCACGCTGACGAATCCCTACTTCTGGGTTTTTAACAATCGTTGGCCTAAACGAATCCGCTATTTCAGAAAGTCTTACCAAGCAACTACAGTAGGTAGTGTAAGTACTTTTGTACTTCACTTTGACGAATTCTATGTCCATGGAATCATCATCGGCGGCAGTTTCGCTTTCGATTTCCTGTAAGAGTTTCTCATAAGTTGCCTTAACACGATTCCAATTCGACTTTAACTCATTCCGATGAACTTCAAGAGCGTGCAATGATGTCAATGGAAATTGGTTTTCATTTAGGTCAGCCTCGAACTCTACAATGCTGTCCGCAAGCCGTATAAACAGCTCCAGTGACATTGTGGGATTATATTAAAAAACTTGCCCCACGCAACGAATCAACGAATCCTTAATGATTTAAATGAGCAAGGTGTTCAATGGACAAAGTTTATCTTGTTAATATTTTAAATAAAAAATTTTTTGAAAATGAATTTAATTTTCCCACTGTACGTAATTTAAAGGGAGTTTATGGATTATAATGCATTAAAGCACTTTTATTAGTTTGTATGAAATATTTCAAAATTTGCCAAAAGTATGTATTAAAATTACCGATTCAAAAATGATTGCTAACCTTTATAGTGCTGCAATATAAATCAGCTGTGAATTTAGAAAACATTGGAGAAACGGTCATTCACCTTTAAGATAATTGGAAATTAAATAATATTCCAACGATATATAAGGTGTATTCGTGCACTTAGACACAACAACAGTAGATAAAAATTATGTAAAATGCAACTAAAGGCGACAAATCAAAAGTTGAAACGAAATTGTTTAATGTCGTGTCAATACGTATTATTATTGTATTTATTTTAGTATGCAAACATATGTACATATGTACATATATTGAAACAAATTGAATAATTCGCACTGTTGAATAATTTTAGCGATGTTATATTTTTATTTTCGTTTTATTCGTTTACAGTTTCGTATACTTTAATTTTTCAAGAAAATTATTTTGGACGCCTCAGTGTACAAAACTGACCTATTATAACAGCCAATTCAATTTAGTATATTATTCCAGACCCTTTTGTGTAAAGGAAAATAGTGTGACCGTTGGGTATTTTCTTTTTATTATTTTTATTAACATACTATATTTGTTTTAAATTTCGTGACTTATCTTTACTGTAAAAATTATTCGCTTTTCAAATAGGTAAACGGAGAAAACGTTGTCTTCGTTTTATTTATATTTTTTGTTTGTTTTTTAATGAATATATTTACGTGAAACAATAATAAAGTTGGTACAAGGGCAGTAGAAGTAGATTTCTTACCAAATAAATCTGACTAGTTTTAGCCGGTGACATATATTGCGTCACGGTAACACTGAATCAAATATCACTGGAATGTATGGAAATATAACGAGAGCAAAAAAAAATACTTTATGGCGAGAGGATGTATCATAAGAGAAAATCATAAAGTTAACTCTTTCAAAATGTGGACTGTAAGTTTGCGTATAGAGGTGATGAACGATCAAGAAAAAGAAATATGTACACATAAATGTAAGTATGTATGTATGAACATGCACACATATGTATATTTCTATATTATTTGCGTGACAAAGAATGTATGTATGTATGTAAAAAGAAATGTTGTGAACAACAGTACTATACAAACTTATGCCAAACATACATACATACGTACTTTTGACCTCTAAAATACTTGGGAAAGAAGGGGGCAAAATGGTAGGGGGATAACCTTCAAATTGAATGCCCATATAATGACCGATTTTGCATGACCAAAAAATATGTGGATACACTTACATACATATGTATGTACAAATGTACCTATATATGTATGTATTTCTTTTCCTGCCTTTTATATTTTGGCTCTAAGGAGAAAATATAGGATCACTTACATTAACCGCCGTCTGGTAGTGATGGAGGAAAAACATAACCTTCTGTATTTTTGTTAGCTGGAGCGGAATAGTTGATTCCCGAGAAAAAATGTAAATTTTCTGCTTCCAGGTGCACTTCTGGTTGTTGGTTCTTGAATATGTTCACTCACGCGTTTATATAGGAATTAACATATGTATGTTTTAGTATTTTTACTTTTATTCGGCTATTTTAATTTTATTTAAAATAAATTTATTTCAATGTACGAACAACGATGCGAAGCCGAACTGAATATGAAATGCACTTTTGACACTTTCAGCAAAAAAAATAGAACATACCTTATTAGAATGTAGATGTTGATATATTTGTAAGTGAATATATATGTATGTAGGTATGGTTGAATGTGACCACTTGCAATCCAATGTTGAATTCTCAGAGAATTAATTAATTATATTCCAATCCGGCTCGAAGGACCAAATGTTTCTCTCTAAGACAAAAATGGCTGGAATTGACCAGAATCAATTAACCTCTGAGCCAATCGATTAAAGTAAAAGAAACTTTATTCAATATTTCACTCAGCAATTACAAACCCCAGTAGGAAATGTATAATATAAGGAAATGAATTTAAACAATTGTAGTAGTTAGTTGAATACGAGTTTATTGAATTTAATTGCTCGTGGTTACCTTTCAATTCGGCTGTTGAAACAAGAAGAACAATTTTTAGAGCTTAGTTAAAAGCCGGAAACAGCATATTTGACGTATAAACTAATATGACGGACCCATTTAGGCGTTATTTGCTAATGAGACAAGCTGCCGTGAATAACATTCAGCTTTGGTATACCTTCTTGCTTTAGGGGAAACCTTTTGTACAAACTTTACTTAATGCTAACAAAGTTAAAGAAAATTTGGCATTAACAAATTCAAAAAACCCCAAAATAAAAAAAACCCATAAAACCGAAAAAACCCAAAAACGAAAAAAATGCCAAAACTATAGTTTGTATTGTTCGTATTGAATTACATATCTCGTGCCCATACGGAACCCTTCGTGCGCGGGTCAAAGTCGCACTTCACTGAATTTATTCTTTATATAATATTATTATCATATTTCATTGTTTTTCTGTGAACTCATAACATAAAAAGCATATTTAATAAGCTATGAAACCTCGTAAAGTTATTTTTTTTTAAAACATTGAACTAATGAAAATTTACATTCATACATATACATACATACATACATATATACATTCATACATTGAAATATACAGATATATTCATACACATGTACATTGTACCTAATTTCATAAAATTAAATATTACAATTGGGGCTATTCTGTAAAACGCGTCGAAGAAGTGAAACTTTACATTAAAACAAAAACAAATTTAAAAAAATTTTTTTTTGTTCGCCATGCATTTCTTAAATGAAATAAACGTGAGAATTTCAACGCGTTTCTCTTTCTTTCAAAAACGGTTAATTTTGTATGAGAAACAAAAACAAATTTTTTACATTTACACAATTTTGTTTTTGTTTTCCATGTAAGTTTCACCAAGTCAACGCGTATTTCAGAATAGACACCAATAATCATTAACAACATTTCAAATCAACAAACAACTATAATCTTTCACCTGCACCAAATTCCAAAATATCTACTTATGTTAAATATAATAAATTAAATAAACAACAAAAATTAAAAGGATCATAAATTCTTATAACACAATAAATAATACTTGAAATATTTCTTGTTCTTGTCTTTTTTCTTTCGCCTGCGTTTTAAAAGATTATTATAATATCAATACAACAATAATAAACTGTCATATTAACAAGTTTTCAACTAACACAACAACAATAACACTATTAATAATTTCTCAATTTTTTCAAATATAACAATACCCAGTGGTAAAAATATACATTACGTAATCGATGATATCAGTAATACTTAGTAGCAGTCAGTGGTGATTCGTTCACTTATTTTGCTATTTAGATTTAACATAAAAGTGTCATAGGACACGTAAGTGGTGCGCTCTTGCTTACAAAGTAAGCTACGATGTTAGTACATACATGCCACTAGCATTGCACTTACATTGACAGCCGAGTTGTAAGCGGGCATGATAATAAATTTACCCTAAAAGTAGGCCAGCATTTTAATTTTATCTTAGAACAGACTCGGGCGTTTCTTGGCACAATTGTGAAAATAATATTCACACGTATTCTTACCCTCTTTAATTTAGTCGTCGATGAGACAGCGATGAATGCACATCAGGCGGATGCTTACATATTTTTTTATATTTTTTTCAAGAATATTTGTCCAGCAAACATACTTGTCTCATTTCAAATTGATGATGATATGCGAAAAATATTTTGTTATAAATAATGCATTTGGTAACATACAATGCCTTTTATGTTATCAAAGCTTTAAGGAAAAAAAGGAATATGTCATTAAAAGACATTATGATGCTTTTCATAGTGATATGAATAAGTTTAATGGTAAGCAAAGGGAAAACCTTTTAAATCAGAATAAAAACATTTATATTGAAAAAAAATTTACCTTTATCTTTTTTAATTTTTTTATTTCACTGTTTACTTAGAAAAAGATTTCTTTTTAATTAATAATTTTACTTAATCAACGTTTTCTCTCAAGATAAAAAATATGTCTTTTTATGTATAAATATATAATGCACCATTATCTTTCAAAAGCTTGGCTTTGTGTTTGGTGGGTAGCTCGCAACCTCAACACATAAAAAATTTACCACTACATTGACAGTGCCCACCATTGTCTTAGAACAAGCTATTTGTTTTAAACAATAACTGAATTCCTGCTCACATCGTAATCGAAGTTATCAGTAACACATGATATATCAGATTACACGTACATTACAATCCAAGTACTTAGATTGCTCGCTTACGATGTCATACTGACGTCAGTGATTATTACTAATCTACTTCGTTTAATTTACTGCTGGGTAACTAAACTTTGATCAGTATCAATATCATCAAAATTCATTCTCTTAATTATTTTCACACTCAACGTAATCAGTGCCACCAGATTAGGGGACTTGTCCCCAAAATGCGGAGTTTACCTCTCATTTGGGGACCGAATTTCGTGGGGAGGGATTTCAAGACTTTTCATTTTGAGCTCTAAAATCACTTTTTCTTATATTTTTTACTAATAGATTTACGTTTTATGGGGTTTAGTGCTGGCAATATTTCCGTTTTTAAATATCTTTTAAGCGGATGCCATACACGTCAATATTTAGCTTCAATAAATGTGGTTGTGTGTGCTTGTTTACCTAAAATAGTCACACATGTACTATTAGTGTGAATATATTTTATAAACAAACTCACACAACCACACATATTGAAGCTGAATATTGATATGTCTGGCACCCACATTAGAGTAGTGTGGCATTCAAACTATTTAATTAAGATGGTAATACATTCAACACAGCAATCTACCGATTACAAATATTAAGGATAGAATACATTTGTTTATATGAGAAGGATTATTTTGACGGCAACAAGGCAACAGGCTCAAGGTTGCTGTCCGTGATACATTTGTCATTGTAGTCAAATTAAGCTTATTTGTATTCTTCTAAAAACCAGGCGTATTGACACAAGGTGGTCTTAATTTGCAACTCTGCGTATTCGACATGTATCTGTGTTAGTGTAAAATTTCCTGCTGTCAGAATATTTCTTAACGTTTTGATTCATTGGACATCAAGAAAATTATGTCAGCTGGCGAATTAAGATCACGTTATGTGAATTTGCCTTGGCTACAAATCAAAAACAGTGCTGACAACATAGCAACATGTGTAAATCAAATTGGTGCTTAGAACAATTTTTAATTGCAACATCAAAAAAAAATTAAAAAGTTTTAATGTTCATTACAAAAGTAATTATGTATATTTTTATAAAGCGAAAACCACGATAATTGGCAAAACTGTTAGGGAGCTAAGAAAAGCATCCAAAACCCCGCTTTTATGCGAACTTTGCAAAAAACCGCGAGAATTCGCAAAGTTTTAAACAATCCATAATATTGGTTAAAAATCAATAAAACTGTAACCTTCATACCTAAATAAGAGTGGCAAGCGTGCGTTACGAGCATGGTACATATTTTCAGTACAATGAAATAATAATTTCACATTTAAATATACTGAAAATTCGTACCCTGCTGCAAACGCAACCCTTGCCACTCTTATTTAGGTATGAGGGTAAAGAAACGAAAAAAATCGCAACTTAGCTAAAAACTACTAATTGTATTAAAGAATTTCTAAGCCTGAAAATAGTAAAATTCACAAACATATATAAAAAATTTATTTGTTTTTATGTTTTTTATTTAAAAAAATGTGAAATATTTGAAAGCGGTACCACTCAAATATATATTTGTACCTCAATGTCATGTTCTTATGGTGCTGTCTCCGTTTTCAAAATAATTAAGTAGCTGGCTACAAGGCAACATTTGTTACGGGCGGGGCTTGTACACGTGTAGCCATGTTGCCTGATGTGGACTATGTGTTTAATAAGTTTTAGTAACATAACTGCCATTTGAACAGGTGCAAACAATATGTACGGTTCAAAAAAATATCTTTATACTTAAAAAAAATGTAAATAGTTTCATGAAATTGGTGCGTTTGGCATTCACTGAACTTATGCACCTCACAACTGGCAAAAGCAATTTCCAATTCTGTATAATGTCTTGTTATTTTCACTCTCCGTTGCGAACGCTTAAATGATTAAACACAAAAAGTCTGCAACTTCAGGAAATATCGTTGCCAAATTAACAAAGCCCGTAAAATCTTTTGCAGTAACTTCAAATGATCTCTAATTTTTATCTCATTTTTTGTGTGCTTATATTTCTTTGTAGTTTTGTTCACAAAATATATGAAATTTATTGAATGTATGGTAGCATTGTTGAGAGAATGAGTATTATATGTGGCAGGATTTGAAAAAACACTGTCAAAATTAAATAGATTTTTTCCCTCGACTGATTTCTGGTGTTAATGTTTTGTGTCAATTTGTATAAAAATGTGTTTATGCCATAATTCTGTTTGATCATTAAGTACAAACAAATATTCGATTAAATTAATTTATGTGTGGACTTAAGTAAATTTTTAAAACTTGTACAAGTGTCAAACATTGCGCCCAATGCATAATGAAAAATTAGCATGAAGTTAGCATAAATGGCAAAATTAAGCATGGTCTTAACGAGTTTTGCCATAAAATTTTACATTAAAAATCACGATAGGATTTAAATGTGGGTTAAAACTAGATTCTGTCTCAATTTTTAATAGAAAATTGTAAGGGAAAGTGCGTTAAGACCATGTTCATACTAACTTTATGCTAGTTTTTCATTATGGATAGGAACGTAGATGGTTTCCTCTTTGAAGAGCTGTGCAATGAGTTTTGGAGCAATGGAATGAGTAACAGCATCATTTTAAAATTATATCAAACAACAATGACAAAATATTTTTGGGGACAAAAATTAGGATTTTTCTTTAGAAATGGGGATTTTTGGAGACATGACGTTTTAAATTGGGGACAAGAGGCAAACTTTTTCTGCCAACACTGAACGTAATATCAATCAAACACCCTACAAGAAATGAATGACCGAAACTAACACAAAAGTAATTTTTTCACTAACACAATTACAACAATTTTATATTGAAATCAATAGTGACAGTCAATTGCTCTAGTTGCTCCACTCTAACATGTATGTAAGAGTGGAACATCTAATGTACATATGCCAAAAATTAAAAAAAATCTCATTTTATTGTAAAATATACAACTCGTTAGGTCTGTGAAACTAAAATTAATATAAGTTTAAAAAATTTAAGTAAAAATAAATAAAAGGAATTTCAAAAGTTGAATTATATATATTAACACATACAATGCATAAAATAATAAAATAAATATCTTATTAAACTTGCTTACATCAACACGTATATAAAAAGATACAAAAATGAATTCAGCGCTAAACATTCTTAAGGGTCAGGTTGCATCGGCGATTCTCACGGGCTATGCAGGCGCGTGGACTACGTCAGCAGTTTCAACGATAGATAGAGTAAGGTAGATATTAAGAAAATAAAAATAGTAAAGTTAGTTGTTAAGTGGTCGTCTAGTTTAATAAAAGCTTAATGCTCCAAAAAATAATAAAAAAAATATAAAATAAATAAAATCTTTTTTTTAATTAATTAAAAAGGACAAAAATATTAACTGGTGCCAGAGCAGGGACCTGACATCGGCAAGTGAAAAGTGATTCCATTTAAATAAAAAGTAAAGTCTAGTAATAAAAACTTGAAAAATTTAACAAGTGAATAAGCAAAAGCTGTTTCAATACAAAAAGTAAAGTTTCAATAAAACATAAGGACCTGAAAAGTTAATTAAAACACTTGACTTCTGGATTACTTAGTAAAAGGATTAGGAGTGCGAGTGTTCCCAAGTAACACTGTGCTCGAGTCGGAAAGCTTTTTGTAACCAGCCGGGGACACGAGAAAAGTATAAAACGCTCCACCCATCAACCTTCAATTATCAACAACAAAATCCACCGATGTTGCGGTTAAGTATAAGATTATTGTAAGTAATTATTTTCAATCATAACTGTAGAAAATAATTTTGTGTTTTTAAAGAGTGTTAAAAGGATTTTGATAGTTGTAAAAGACAATCTCTAAAGAAGAATTTAAGAGCAAGATTTAAATTTTTTGAAGTTATAGCAAGATAAAAAATTCCAAGTAATAAAAAAGGGAATAAATAATAATAATTATAGGAAATAAAGTAAAATAATTAAATAATTATTGAACGAAAAAGTAAAGAAGAAAAATATTAAATTCTTGAAGTTACACAAAAAAAACAAATTTAAAGTAATGAAAAATTTATTTAAGTAAACAAATAATAGTTATTATTAACAAAGAATAATAAATTGGGTTGAGTAAATAAAATAAAGTAATTTTCGTGCGAGATTGATATCTAAAATTTTTACAAAAAAAGAGCATACCCAAACTACAGGACACCTTGTCCAGACTAACAATTGCGGCAAATACCGCCAGCACATCTGCCGCCGCAGCAACTACCGAGCTACCAAGAAATGACGTCATTCTTACTCTTAACAGAATACAATTAGACAGCCTCATTAGTGCTAGAGTCCAAAAAATCTTGAAGCCTTTCAAAGAATTTGAAGCATAAAGTACAAATGATAGATTTCCTTGTGCATCAATCCGTGACAAAATTCCAGATATAGTTAATTCTCTTAGAGAACTTTCAGGTAAAAATGGCGATTTTAACTCATGGCGAAAATCAGTAGATCGGATTTTCGAAATTTTCAACTCCATACAAGGTACTCCAAAATATTATGCAATACTGCATACAGGACGTCATAAAATCACTGGCGAAGCTGACAGTGCTTTGGAGTCGTACAGAACTCCACTTAACTGGAATATAAAAAAAAAGTGCTAATGATGCACTATTCAGACAAAAGGGATATTGGTACTTTAGAATACCAAATGACAACCCTTTATCAAAAAAATATGACAATAACAGGCTTCTATAAAAAAGGTGTACGAGCACTTATCGATGCTTTTAGACAAAGTATCGTGCTTGGACATTTCCGAGGACGCGAAAGGTGCCATAATTAACTCTTATCGAGAAAACGCTCTCGATACTTTTGTTAGGCGACTAAGCGGTGACCTACCGAGACTCTTGAGTATTAGGGAACCTACGTCCTTGCCGCAAGCACTTAATCTGTGTCAAAAATTGGATAATATGAATTTTCGAGCAAAATATGCTCACAACCAATTACGTCCCAATACGCTTAGGCCTCCGCCACCAGCACCACAGAGGTCGGATAATTTCCCACCGACAGCGTTTTATCCAGAACTAGCGTATATGCCTCCCTATCTAAGGCAACATCCTCCCAGGGCACATTTTCAGAACTTTCAAAGACCATTACTTCCACAACAATCTAGCCAGCAAAATCAAAGACCCAACTTTTCGTCAGGATTTAATAAAAGACACAATTTTCCACCAAAACCCCCTCAACCAATGGAGCTTGACCAGTCGATAAGATCAAAAAATGTAAATTATCAAAACTTTCAGAGAAATGACCAAATTGCACAAAAACGACCATATCCCATTAATGGCGGGATCCCACATAAGATACAAAGGAATTATTTTACGATCACTTGTGACGATAGGAGTTCTCGTTGTACCTTCATAGTGAACTAACGTCATAGTTTTTTTTTACATACATACTAAACAAAAAAAATCATATAAAAGAAAATATTCGTAATACATATTCTTAACTTTGATAAATAAGCTTTAATTGCTTTGTTAATATTTTTTTGCATAGTCATAAATAACAAAAACAAAAAAACCGTAATAAAAAAAAACAAACAAACAAACAAAAGTGCCCTTGAGGAATACTCTATATGAGTACCTCAAAAACAAATAAATGTGAAGTGAGTTATAACGGCAGAAATGCCTATTTTACTGTGAGTTCTGATGCTCATAATGATAAAAATATAAATAAAAAACCTGATGACAGACTTACTGTGAGTTCGGAAGCTCATAAAAAAAATAACAAATCTGATAATACACTTTTTCTAACAACAAATCCACTTTTTCGACAGCGATCAACTTCGCTTTGTCCAATGCCTACTAGTGATTCTTTAACATTACAGTTGCCTAGTACTTCGTCAGTTAAGCCATTGAAATCATTCGCTTCGGGCTGTTCATCACCTAACCAAGATATCACTACAGATAACAGTAGCTCAAAACCAAGGGTACAAGTCGGAATGGACAGATATATAACCGTAGTAAAGCGTGGGCGAAGCCCGAATTCTTCTAAGATTTCATCTGTTCCAAAGATGTCTAGGGATAACAGCGCATCATCCATGAATCGCCAAAATCGTTTTTCATTATTGCAAGACGGTAACGACAAGACCGCTTCATCATCTCAGAAGTCTTTTAAGCCACCACCTATATATGTGAGGGAAAAAAATTCTAACGCGCTTCTAAAAAACTACTGTCGACCATTGGTGAAAATACTTTTCACGTAATTCCAATTAAAAGAGGTAATATTGATGACACTAAAATCCAAATATATGATGAAAACAATTTCCGAAAAATTGTAAATGATTTCGAAAAAAATAAAACAAACTTTTACACATACCAACTTAAGACTGCTAAAGGCCTACAGATAGTACTAAAGGGCATAGATTCATATGTTGAGCCCGAAGAAGTAAAATGTGCCCTTCTAGACCAAGGATTTAAGGTAAAAAATGTTACTAATATAATTAACAGAGAAAAAGTCGCCCAACCCCTATTTCGCATAGAACTGGAGCCGAATGACATACAATTGAAAAAAATTAAAACTTCCAATTTATAGCGTAAAGTTTCTGTTACACCGAAAAATCACAGTTGAAGAGCAACGTAAGCGTTCAGGTCCTGTACAGTGCCATAATTGCCAAGAATATGGCCATACAAAAACTTACTGCAATCTACCTACAGTTTGTGTTATCTGCGGTGAATTGCATGGTACTGCTAGCTGCACTAAGCCAAAAGAACAAGCAGAAAAGAAATGTAGTAATTGTGGAGGTAATCACACCGCTAACTATAGAGGATGCCCTGTATATTCTTTTGTTAAACAGACTATGAGTCAAAAACCTAAGTTAACTACAACCCAACCATTAAACGCATACTCCGCCTCTTTTGCTCAAATAAGTCAACCAGTTACTTCACGTGTATCGTATGCCGATGCTGCTAAGGCTAGTTCTAGTCCCTCACAAAATGTTTCACCGCAAAATAATTCAGCGAATGCAAACTCAGGCTTTAACTTTAGTCGCCTTGAAGCTACTATTGGGAATCTGGTGCTAAGTATAAACAACTTTACAACAAATATGACTAGCACGATGCAAGAAATGCTGCGAATGCAGAATACACTGCTTCAAGCATTAGTTAACAAACCATGAACATGTTAAAAATATGTTTCTGGAACGCAAATGGCATTCGCCAACATAAAAATTAACTTGAGCACTTCATTACGGAAAAACATATTGATATAATGTTGGTCCCTGAGATTCATTTGACTTCTAGAAGCTTATTAAAAATAAATGGTTACACCCTATATGATTCAAAGGACCCGAGGGGGAGAGCATGCGGTGAGTCAGCAATTCTAATTAAGTCAAGACTCAAACACTATGTCCTTGATAACATTTGTGAAGAACATCTACAAGCAACAAATATTTGTGTAGAACATTTTGTTACAAATTTCGTGATATCATCAATTTACTCCCCTCCCAGATTCGCAATTACTGAGGATCAATTCGAGGAATTCTACAAATCTCTTGGCCCTTGTTTTGTAGCAGCTGGGGACTACATTGCAAAACATACGTTCTGGTGTTCGCGTCTTATTACACCTAGAGGTCGGGCATTGTTCAACACAATTTCAAAAATGGGCTCGGACGTCATTTCAAGTCGGGAGCCCACTTACTGGCCTACGGACATACACAAAATTCCGGATGTTATAGATTTTAGAGTCATGAAAAATATCACTAGGGAATTAATTCATGTTGAAGCTTCTGTAGATCTCTCCTCCGATCACTCTCCCACGATTGTTACAATTTGTAGCCCACTAAGAAGTGACTTCCCTGTCCCATATGTAAAGATGATCAACCGTGTTAATTGGCTGGGGTTCAAAAAATACCTCAGTAGCCATTGTACGGAAAATATTAACCTAAGAACACCAGGTGATATTGAATATAACATTGAAAATCTTAACGAAAATATTAAACAGTCTGCTGAACATGCCACTACTTCCCATCCGCAGACTGGGTCTAATAGAATTTAGTCTACAGACATTGAACGTCTTTTACGTGAAAAAAGGACAGCTAGATGGGAATGGTAACAGCACAGATCACCCCAAAATAAAATTAGATTTAAAGAGTGCACTAGACGACTCCAAGAGCTGCTGGCTTATGAAAAAACTGCATGTCTTAAAAATTATCTGGAAAATCTTGATGCCACACCTGCATCTTATTACTCCTTGTGGCGAGCTGCTAGAAAGCTTAAAACACCTCTACTTAAAGCTTAGACCACCTCTGCGCACTTCTACCGGAGGTTGGGCCAGAAGCGATACTGAAAAAGGTAACATATTTGTTGAGCATTTAAAATCCGTATTTACCCCAAACACATGTACTGGTGTTGTTGATTTACCAAGTGTAGTTGCGCTACCCCCTCGACCCATAAAATTTAAGACGCGTGATGTTCAGAAACTAATTGCTGAACTCAACCCGAAGAAAGCTCCAGGTATTGATGGAATAAGTAACAATATGCTGATAAACTTGCCCCATATTGCAATTAGAATCCTGTTATTTATTTTTAACGCCATTTTACGACTGGAGTATTATCCACAAAGCTGAAAGCTTGCGAAGGTCAAAATGATTCCAAAGCCGGGCAAAGACCTTACCAAGGCTGAGTCATACAGGCCAATAAGTCTGCTATCAACAATGTCAAAACTCTTCAAAAAGCTGCTCATAACGAAATTGTCCCCAATTTTAACTGATAGTGGGTGCATCCCAGACAATCAATTTGGTTTTAGAAGTCAGCATAGCACCATTAAGCAAACTCATAGATTGGTGCAATTTATAAGAAGAACTTTTGAAGAAAAAATGTATTGTTCTGCCCTGTTTATTGACGTTTCTCAGGCATTTGATAAAGTGTGGCATGAACGCCTTATTTTAAAATAAAAATCATGTTTACCAATAAATTTTCTGAATTTATTAGAAAGCTACATAACTACCCGAAAGTTTACGATTGTGGAAGGAAAATTCATGAGTCTGCCCCAATCTATATCATCAAAATATTCCTCAACATTCCCAAGTACCTTGGTATACACCTTGATCGAAGGCTTACTTGGAAACATCATATTGACTTTAAGCTAACTCAGATGAAATTTAAGTTATCTCAAATTCATTGGTTGATTGGCAGAAATTCAACACTAAGTCTGGACTGCAAACTTTTAATATACAAGTCGCTTTTGAAGCCAATATAGTGTTACGGTATCCAGTTATGGGGCACTGCTTTAGCTTGCAATGTAGAGAGAATTCAACGAAGACAAAACAAAATTTTAAGGTTAATAACATCTGCTCCATAGTACATTACTCGAGTCACATCCTAATCCGCTTGGTCGTAATATTTTGAACTTTACTGGACACATCAGCCTAAAAAAGAGGGACACAAGTGCTATTTTACTCAACACTCTAGATGGGAATGCTTGAAAATACATTTAATTTTCCTTTTTGATTATCACTACTTTGTATTATTTAAACTATCACTAAGTTTTGGCCGAGACTGGTCGGGCTAAATAATTATATTTTAGCTTTAAGATTTGATCACTTATTGTTAGTTCATATTTGAAGATACAATAAATAAATATATGTATTAAAAAAAAATACTTGTGACGATACTCAATATAACATCCAATACTACGATCAATATGATATATGAATATCCAATGGATAACCAAAATCAACCGGACTTTACGGACACAAGTCCAAATGATCTACATGACGACAAAAATTACCCGAATCAAAATTACGAAAAAGAAATAGACAGCGTATATTTTTTAGATTAATTCCATCCTCGCTCCCATATTACGAATTTAAAAGGGGTGAGGACATACTAGATTTTTTAATTAACACCGGATCGAACAAAAATTATATTCAATCCACACGAATATGTAATCCCATTCCTAACGAAAACCCCTTTCACATAAATACAGTTGCCGGAAATATTAAAATAACACATCATACTTTTGTGAATGTTTTTGGTCCAGATACACCAAAACTCAAATTTTACATTCTTCCAAATTTAGAAAATTTCCATGGAATAATTGGAAATGATACATTAAGAGAAATTAAAGCGACAATCAATACAGATTAAAATTGTATGACCATAAACAACGTTATGAGAATTTTATTGAAACAGAAACAATTCCAGTCAGTCAATAATATTGAGTTAAGACTTTCCCATCTATCAGATTTACAAAAAACTAAACTTTATGAAATTATTGAAGAATGACCGAACGTATTCGCGGACCCAAATGAAAAATTAACGTACATAACTACCATTAAAGGCGAGATTCGTACAATTACAGATGGTCCAATCTATTAAAGAGCAGTGTTGGAGACACTGGAGGAAGCAAACATGAAGGTACAACTTGATAAGTGCAAATTTATGAAAAAAAGGTAGAGTTTCTGGAATTCGTTGTTAGCATGGAAGAAATCAAAACTAATCCAAAAAAAGTAGAGGCTATTGCCAAAATGGCGATACCGAAGAATTTTAAAAATTTGCGCTCTTTCCTTGGCATGGCAGGTTATTATAGATGCTTCATTAGAGATTATGCCAAAATGGCGAAGCCATTAACAGCAATGCTCAGAGGAGATGCTGGAAATGCAGGCAAAAATGTTTCAAAAAATAAAACTATCTCTCTTGATGATATGGCAGTAGAAGAGTTCAACAAAATAAAAAATATCTTAGGTTCAGAAGATGTAATGCTTTCACATCCGAACTTCGAAGCAGAATTCAAGATTACTACAGATGCCTCAGATTATGCCATAGGAGCAGTCCTTTCACGAGATAAAAAACCTATAACATTTATTTCAAGAACACTTTCACGAACTGAGGAGACGTATGCCACAAATGAAAAAGAAATGTTGGCAATAGTTTGGGCCCTAACTTCCCTTCGTAGTTACCTTTATGGCTCCAAAAGAGTAAAAATTACCACAGACCATCAACCGCTTACATTTGCCTTAAGCCATAAAACCACAATAATAAAATGAAAAGATGGAAGGTCATTTTAGAAGAATATGACTACGAGTTGAATTATCAGCCCGGTAGAACCAATGTTGTGGCTGATGCACTTTCAAGAATTCCCATGCAAATTAATTCTTTAGCCGAAACTGTCCATAGTGATGAAAGCTCCGGTGAAGACCTGGTACCTTGCGTAGAAGGTCCCATTACCGTTTTCAAAAATCAAATATTTCTGGAAGTCGGAGAAGTTTCAACTTATCAATTTCAAATCATTTTTTCAACCGTTCACCGACATACCATCGTTGAACCGGTATTCACAAGAGAAAATTTAATACATCATTTGAAAAGAAGACTTAATCCTTCCGTAGTAAATGGAATTCGAACGGAGGAAGGAATTATGGGATTAATACAAACCTTTTATCCTGAATATTTTCGTAATTATAAATCCAGATATTCTCAAAAACTAGTAGAAGACATAACTAATGAGCAACAACAAGAAGAAAGTATATTAGAAGTTCACTATAAGGCTCATAGGAATGCAATAGAGAATAAAGCACAAATACTGGAAAAGTACTATTTTCCGGGAATGACAAGTAAAATTATACATTTAACTCAGAATTGTACCATTTGTTAAGAAAACAAATAAGAAAGACATCCGAATAAACCTAAACTGACCAACACACGCAGGAGAAATGTTACACATTGACATCTATATGACTGAGGGTAAAGCAGTACTGACAGCATTGGATAAGTTCTCGAAATGTGTTCAAGCTAAGATGCTCAAAAGCCGTTCTGTAGAAGACGTTCGCAGACCATTGAGGGATATTTTGTTTTCTTTTGGCGTACCAAGAAAGTTGGTGATGGATAACGAACCATCGCTGAATTCTCGTTCAATAAAATTCATGTTGGAAGATGAGTTAAGAATAGAAACGTATGTTACTCCTCCATATACCAGTACAGCCAATGGCAAAGTAGAAAAATTTCATTCTACTTTAACAGAGATAATGAGATGCTTGAAGAATAACGGAGGACATCGTGATTTTGAAGAGCTATTAGAAAGCGCAACTGCTGAATATAACCATTCGGTACATTCCGTAACGAAAAAAACCAGTTGACATATTCTTCGGATGATCAGTAAATTTTACAGTTCAAGATGTAAGACGAACTAGACAAACTAATATAGAAAGACTTACTGAGAAACAGAATAAATACCTGGAACATCATGATAAGGATATAACTGACTTTAAAACATATTTGCCAGGACAAATAATTTTTGTTAAAAGAAATAGAAGATTGGGAACTAAACTATCGAAACAATACACAAGGGAAAGAGTGAAAGAGAATAGAAATAGTAAGGTCTTACCAGAAAAAAATAGAGTAATCCATAAGGGTCTAATTAGAAACTAATACGCCAAACTTAATTTCTTTCCACAGGATGGCAATATCAATCGCATTGGCCGATGTACAAATACTTGATTATTCTAATTCACAATTAGTAACCATAGGCTCTGGAACTGCCAAAATTCAGACAGGAAAATTTAAAATTGTCCATGTTATCGATATTGAGAAACATGAAAAGGTTTTGGAAGATATTAACGAAGCCATCAGAACTAAAGTACATATTGACAACCCACTATCCATAATTCTAACAAGTTTAATGAACGAAATTAAAAGCATAATAGATCGACTTAAAGTGACAAAGGATCACTAGATTTTATCGGAACAGCATGGAAATGGATAGCAGACAATCCTGATCACCATGACCATTAGATAGTAGTTAACATATTAAACGGAGTATTGACAAATAACGACAACCAAATAATCATCAACAAACTTACCACAGACCGCATAAATGAATTAACAAACTGCACAAATAAAATACTTAAACAGATAAAAGACGACAGAACAATAGAAACTGAGATGGCTCTAAAAATTAAAAACAAATTAGAAGTTTTGAAGGAGGAAATAAAAAATATTGCTTATGCACTGCACTGGGCCAAGGTCAACATAAATAACTCTTTTATATTATCTGACAATGAATTAAACACTATAAAGAATCTTTTGAAAATTTAAAAATTTCCTTTTATTAATATTGATGAAGCTTTAGAGTTTGCAGATGCAAAAATAGCCACGGATGGCAATTCTCTGATTTATATTATAAGTCTTCCTACTACTGAAATAAAAACATGTAATTTGATAGAAATAAGAGCAGTAAGGAAAGGAAACAAGATTAATAAAATTGATTTTAAGAAATTATTAGAATGTAAGGATAAAAATTTTGCTATAAAAATACAAGCTGTCAACAATTCAATGAATTATTAATATGTCCTAGCAGTAAACTCATAGATTTAAGCAATGACACCTACGTTACGAATTTACTAAAAAGCCTGCCACCAGCTTGTACGATCATCAACAATCAACATTTGCCTACAATAGAAGAAATTTCCAGTGGATTAATTTTCGTGAACCAATCTCAAGGTATGATGACAATAGAAAACGAAACAATACTACTAAACGAAACATTTTTGATCAGACACCACAATACAACAATAACCATCGAAAATAGAAAATATGCTTCTAAAGGAATTACAGACAAGAAACCTTCCAGCCATTTTAAAACCAAATGTTGAAACTATACAAACTGAAGAAGTATTATCATTGGAAATGATGAAACAACTAAGTCTGAATAATACAGTCCACATCGATACTATAGAAAGCAAAAATAAAACCATCACAATCATAAACATTGGACTAGGCTCCATTCTCATAATTTTTTAATACTACTTACAATAAAAAATTAATTAAAGAAACCTACTGCAGAACAGAAAAAAACCACGGACTTAGATTGTCCAGCCTAGCAATTGATGGACTTAATAAACTTTTTGACAATCAGATCTCTTCAAACGAGGACGTTTGAAACTTGAAAGGGGAGGTTTTAAGACATACAATGCATAAAATAATAAAATAAATATCTTATTAAACTTGCTAACATCAACACGAATATAAAAAAATACAAAAATGAATTCAGCGCTAAACATTCTTAAGGGTCAGGTTGCACCGGCGATTCTCACGGGCTATGCAGGCGCGTGGACTACGCCAGCAGTTTCAACGATAGATAGAGTAAGGTATATATTAAGAAAATAAAAATAGTAAAGTTAGTTGTTAAGTGGTCGTCTTGTTTAATAAAAGCTTAATGCTCCAAAAAATAATTAAAATAATATAAAATAAAATAATCTTTTTTTTGAAATAATTAAAAAGGACAAAAAGATTAACTTATATACATATATATGTATATTTCTTTTCCATATTTTAGATATTTATAAAAACTAATGCGTATTGGTGATTGACAAAAGCGTGAAAAGGATAGATGACCAACAGGTTATTTAATGTTTTTGATTGTTTTTAATCCTTTTTAGTATTTAACTTGTATATATCTTTATGTTTTGTTGTAAAAAAGAATTAAAATAATATAAAAATTGTGTTTGTTAATATAATTATGCAGGTTTGACTAGGTTGCTATGATGTTCTTATACATCAAGTGTGATCAGGCAGTCGTGACCACCACCTGCATCACCAATGGCAAGTAAAAAGATGGCAGAGTAAGCAGGTCAGCTATAAATGTTCCATAGTAGACATTTTTAATCAGTTAGACAAAGATGCAAAATCACACGTACATAAAAATTTACATCACTTTTTCCACATTGCCCTTAACAAACAGATAGAAACTTAGATAGATAAAGGCATCATCACTCCCAGTCAAATGACCGATCATTTGACTGGGAGTGTTCTTGCTGGGCAACAATTAAGGCTTCTCTTTTGAGTAACTACTATTATCCTGTGTTGTCAGTGATTTTTAAAAGTCTTAATTTCCGCTTTTACTGTTAATAATTTCTGAAACTGGAAATATTTCTATGTTTAAATAAAAATTGTACATTGCATGTTTAAATAAAAATTATACGTTGTATGCTTAAATAAAAATTGTACATTGACTGGTAATGATAAAAAAATTATAACTTAATGGTTATGTAATAGTCTTTGTCATTTTAAGTGTATTGGATTAAAAACACTGGTTGCTGAAGCTCTTCGAAACACTAAAGGCTTAAAATGTTGCTGCAATGATTACCAGAACATTGATGCTGAATTTTTTCGTTTCTATCAAAATGTCTGCTCTGTCTAATGAAATACGTACATATGATAATTTATTTGATGATTTTAAACGACTTAATAATTTGCAACTGGCCGAGTGTTCTCCTAAACGACGTAAATTTGCTAGAAACAAGAAAAAAGCCAAAAATTAACAATTAATCACCCAAAACATAGTACTCAATCATTATGAATCTGTTTCTGCTCCGTCCATTGACCTCACAACCACTGATCATAAGCCCAACAAGGACAATTCACCTTCTTCCATAATAAACAAAATTAATGCAGTTTTAACAAATCAATGTGATATTACTGCCAACAACGTTCGTGGTCCTTCAAAGTCTTTTGCGTTGAATAATATTCCAAACTTAAACGATCCTAAACAAATGGTTGTTTTGACTCTGATAAGATATATATTTATTTCTCGTTTGGGTTATGATACCACCGCTGAAGATGTCGATTGTTACATAAAATCTAAATTGGATCCTGGTGATGATGTATTTGTAACTAAATTTTTGTATTCGCAGCCTAGGAGTATAACATCATTTAAAATTGTTGTTCCTTCACATATCTATGACGAAATTGTTCATCCCAATTTTTGGCCTGCAAATATTTTTGTCCGAGAATTTAATTATATAACTAGAATCCAAGACATAAAAACATTGCTCGCTTGCCTCCTAAAAATGTATTGGTTGCAAAAAACGCGTATTGCGTATCAGAATGTTTGTGGTTTGAATACTAAATTGAATTGAATACTAAATCCATCTTAACAGCTATAATTTTAACTATGATTTAATTATTCTTACTGAAACCTGGCTTGATCATGATGTTTTTAATGCTGAAATTTCTTATAATAAATATCAAATTTATCTATATATCTGTATATATATATCTGTATTTTCCTTATATCCATCTGAAGTAGTTGCAACGGATGTTTCTAATATTGAATTTGTCGCTGTCGCTGTTAAACTGAAAAATAAAAAAATCTACTTAACCTGTTCTTACATTCTTCCTAACTCTGATTGCTCTGTTTACTCTAATTATGTTCTATTTCCTTACTTGCCGATGGAAATGACTAATTTTTTGTATTTGGTAATTTTAACCTAGCATCAATTTCGTGGAAATATGCACCTGATACGCCATATCTAATACCGGTGAAAAATAAAAACTGCCATGATGAGTTCTTAAATTATATTTTTGGATTAGCGCTGTATCAAATTAATTTTGTCTTGAATGATTTGAGGAAAATGCTTGATTTATTATTTCTTAATGATGTTGATGACTGTTTTATTTTTTCTTCGGAGCCTGAAAATCGATATCATCCAACGATTAAAATTAGATATTCCATTCTATCCGAAAATAAGCTGAAGCCTTCAAAAGCTCGTCACGTTGTTTGTTTTAAAAGAACTAACTATCGCTTACTAAACGATTTAATAAGAAATACTTGCTGGAATGATGTGTTCAATGTTCCCATAAATAAAAAATTGGATATTGATACAATTATCACCATATTTTATGATAAAATCTATTCATTTTTTGAAACTTGTTTTCCTAAAAAATTTGTTAGCAATTCAGTTGGCCCCCATGGAATTCGAAGCCGCTATCACGTCTTAAAAACATAAAAAACAAAAATTACAAGAAATATAAGAGATCAGGCACCTTTGCTGACTACATAAAATATTCAGTTAGTCGTTTTGAATATAATCTGCTCAACAACACTTTATATACGAATTATATAAATAAAATGAAAAACAAATTCGTTCGTGACCCAAAATCTGTTTATGCGTTTGTTAATTCTAAGAGAAGATCCAGTAGTTATCCATCAGTTATGAAATTTTGCAATCAAAAATCCAGTAACTTCAATGTCATATGTGATATGTTTGCTGATTTTTTCGCCAGTACTTATTCTAAAGCTGTTTATGGTGACAGAAATGGATCCTCTTACGTGGTTGCATTAAATTAGCAATCTCTTTTCCTACACGCAATAGTAACTTAAAAAACATCAAGATGACAATTAGTCATGGTTCTGATGAGAATCAGTAGTTACACCTTTAACTTTGTTATTTAATATCTCGATACAGTATGGATATTTTCCTCTTTTTTTGGAGGGATTCGTATATAATACCTTAATATAAGTCTGGTAAGAAATCTAATATTACAAACTATAGAGGTATTGCTAAACTAAGCGCGATTCCGAAAATGTTTGAAAAATTAATTGCTGATTTCCTCTGTCACCAGACTGCATCTTTAATGTCACCTTACCAAAATGGTTTTAGAAAGGGCTGTTCAACTACCACTAATATTATCCATTTAACATCTTTAGTCAATTCTGCTTTTACACTAAAGAAACAAACTGATATTATTTATTTTGATTTTAGCAAAACGTTTGATAAAGTAAACCATCATCTTTTTGCTAAACTGGATCAATTAGGAGTAACTTATCGAAGCTTAAACTTGTTAAGTTCATATTTAATTGGCAGAATTCAAAACATTCATTTTAATAATAGCACCCCAAGTACATATATTTATGTTTCATCTGGTGTACCCCAAGGCAGCCTATTCTGTTTTCTTCATTTATAAATCATCTGCCAAAATTTGCTTATATTCTGATGTATGCTGACGATGTAAAAATTTTTTACTCCTTCAATAATTTTATCGATCACATTAATCTTCAGAGTGACCTTAACAACTTTTTTAAATGGTGCAAACTTAACATGATGGAGCTCAATTTAAAGAAATCTAAATGTATTTGTTTTTCAGATGTAATATAATTGCTGCTAATTATTATCTGGGAGGTCATCAGCTAGAGTTGGTTGATTCATTTCTGTCAGAATTTGTCGATTTTTCTTGAAATTATAATATCATTCAGCACAAAATTATTATTTTTCTTAATAAATAAGTTATAATTTTTATTATCTAAGAAACTCACGTTATGCAACCTAATTTTTAGTATTTTGTTATTAGTCTGTAAGGATTATATCCATTAAATAAATAACTTACTAAATATAAATAAAAAATGTATTAATCATATATTATAGAACTTCCATGTCAGCCGACGATCAGGGTGTAATCCACGATATTTCAAATGTTGAGGAACAACTTGACTGTTGATTTTAATTAGGTGATATGTATCTTTTCGTAAAGTAAATGTTATTTGTACGCACTTCTGTTCGTTTACTTTTATTCTTTATAAGTTTAACCATAGCTCAAGCTGTGTTATATGTTATTACTGCTCACAGGCATATCACAAGTATAAATCAAATACAAAACTGGCCCCAGTATACTCACTTGTGGTACACAAGATGAGATAGTTTCAGGCGTACTCATAAATTCTCCTTCCATAACAGAGAAATTTTGTCCTAAAATATAACTTTCTTAAAGTTTTAGAATGTTATTTGGTAGTCTTCAATTTTAAAGTTAGGCCATCATGCCAAACTTTATCAAATGCCTGAGAAACATCAACAAACAGGGCAGAACAATACTTCTTTTCTTCAAATTTTTTTCTTATAAATTGAACCAATGTAGGCGTTTGTTCAGTGGTCCGGTATGCACATATTATCTGTAAGAATAAGTGAATATTTTGTCATGAGTATCTTTTAGAAGAGTTTTGACATAGTTGACAGCAAAATTATTGGCCTAAATGACTCAGCCTTGAATAGTTTTGACCTTGGCAAGCTTTCAGTATTGTAGATAATATCGTTTTTGTACGAAAATTGTCGCTTATGCTAAAGTTGTACAGGCTGTATCTTAAAAGTTATTAACAATTTTGACATTTTCATAATTCTAAACTATGGATAGGCCCATCAAATTTTAATTTCAATCAAAGAATCAATATTCTATAACATATCGCTCACGATAAAATCGACAAAAAGGCTCGATGTGTTTGGCCTAAATTTGGTATCCAAGTGCTCAGCAAATATTTTAAATTTTTCCGTCTTGCATCTTGCTCAACTTTTGATTGATGTGCGCTGAGGTGGCTTAAACTCAGCGCGTGTTTTAAGCTGCTTAGATTAATTAGATGCTTGTGTGAGATCAAGAGCTTCCAGATTACTCTTAAGAGATGCAGGTTTTTCAGATGCAATCAACTATTGGAGTCGTTTAGTACACTATTTAAGTCCGATTTTATGTTGGGGTGATCTGTGCTGTTGCCAATCCCTTCTAGCTTTTCTTTTTTTGTACACGAGATCAATATTTCTGGAATCAATTTTATTAAACCCAGTCTGCGGATGGGAGGTAGTTATACAGCCTGTTTATATTTTTGTTAAGATTGGCAATGCTAGTTTAAATATCATTGGGAGTTATAAGCGCAATAATTTGCCGTGCAATAAGTACTAAGATATTTGTTAAATACCAGACAATTAACACGGTTTATCATCTTTATATGTAGGTGAGGTAAGTCACTTCTTAGTGGGTTACAGATTGTAATGATGGTGGGTGAGTAATCGGAGGAGAGATCTAGAGAAGCTTCCCTAGAAATATTTTTCATGACGCCAAAATCAATAACATCCGGAATTTTTCGAACGTCAGTAGGCCAGTACGTGGGCTTCCCACTCGAAATAACATCCAACCAAGCTCATTTTTTAAATTATATTTAACAAAACTAGACCCCTAGGTGTTACAAGACCCAAATACCAGTACGTATGTTTTGCATTGCAATTGCCAGCTGCCACGAAATAAGATCCTAGCGATTTGTAGAACTTCTCGTACTGATCTTTGTTAATAGAAAATCTGGAAGGTGAGTAAATTGATGATATCACAAAATTAGAACAAAAATTTTCTACAAAAATATTCGTAGCTTGCATATATTCTTCACTAATGTTGTGAAAGATATAGTGCTTGAGTATTAACTTAATTAGATTTGCAAATCTATCGCATGCTCTCTCTCTAGGATCCTTTGTATTATATAAAGTGTAGCCATTAATTTTGAAAAACCTCTCGAAGTGAAATGTGTCTCAGGGACAAACATTATATTAATTTTTTTCAATAAGAAAGTGCTGAAATTCATTTGTATGTGGGTGAATGACGTTTGCATTCCAGACACACATTTTTAACATGTTCATGTTTTGTTAATTAATGTTTGAAGTAGTGTATTCTGCAAACGTAGCATTTCTTGCATCATGCTTGTCATATTTGCTGTAAAATTATTTATAGTTCTCACAAAATTATCCATAGTAGCTTCAATGCGGTTAAAACTAAAGCTTGAGTTTTAATTTGTTGAATTATTTAGCGAAGAAACATTTTATGGGGGAATAAAATTGTTTTAGCAGCATCTGCATACGATACACGTGAGGTAACTGGTTGGCTCATTTGCACAAAAGTGGCGGAGTAACCGTTTGCTGATTGAGATGTAGCTAATTTAGGATTTTGCACCATAGTCTGTTTGACAAAAGAGTACACAGGACAACCTCTGTAGTTAGCGGAGTAATTACCTCCACAATTACTGAATTTTTTTCACTTTGATCTTTTGGCTTATTGCAACTAGCAGTGCCGTGTAGTTCTCCGCATATAACACAAACCGAGGGTAATTTACAGTATGTTTTTGTGTGGCCATATTCGTGCCTATTATGGCACTGTACAGAACCTGAGCGCTTATGTATCTCTTCAACTGTGATTTTTCGGTATAAGAGGTATTTTAGTCTATAAATTGGGTTTGTCTCGTTTTTTCAACTGTATAGCATTCAGCTCCAGTACAACACGAGCTAGTGGATGGGGAATCTTCTACCTTTTGATTATATTGGTAACAGTTTTTACTTTAAATCCTTGTATGATGAGTGTAACTTTTACTTCTTCGGGATTAACATAAGAGTCAATGCCCTTCAATACGATCTGCTAGTACGTATAAAAATTTGTTTTTTTTTCTAATTCAGTCACTATTTTGCGGAAATAACGTTCTTCGTATATTTGAATTTGAGTTTCGTTAATGTTCACACGCTTTATTGGAATAACATGAAATACGTTTTCACCAATGGCCAAGACTAATTTTTTAATAAGGGCGTTAGAATTTTTTACTTTCAAATATACAGGTAGTGGCTTAAAGTCTTTTGCAATGATGAAGCGGCCTTATCGTCGGTGTCTCGCAATAATGAAAAATTATTTTGA
The DNA here is from genome assembly GCA_905220375.1 of Tachina fera. Taxonomy (NCBI): domain Eukaryota; kingdom Metazoa; phylum Arthropoda; class Insecta; order Diptera; family Tachinidae; genus Tachina; species Tachina fera. Next base: position 49,221,419 of record LR999967.1, read on the forward strand.
CGATTGGTAGATGATGCACTATTATCCCTAGACATCTTTGAAGCATATTAAATTTTTGAAAAATTCGGGCTTCGCCCACGCTTCACCACGGTTATATATCTGTCCATTCCAAATAGTACCTTGAGTTTTGAGCTACTGTTATCTGTAATGATAACTATGTTAAGTGATGAACACGAGCCTGAAGGGGATGATATTGCTGACTTACATATATGAAGACGTACTAGGCCACTGTAATGTTAAAGAATCACTATTATTTGGAATTGAACAAAGCGAAGTTGATCGCTGACGAAAGATTGGCATAGCTGTTAAAAAAAAGACTTTCATTAGATATATTATTTCTATTGTTTTCATTAAGAGCTTCAGAAATCACAGTAAAATAGGCATTTCTGCCATTAGAACTCACTTTACAATTTTTATTGTTTGCGGTTTTTTTTGTTTTTATTATTTCTACTATGTAAAAAATATTAGCTAAGCAAATAAAGCTGTTTTATTAAAATCAGTATGCACCTATTACGAATAATATGTACTACGAATATTTTTTTGTATAATTTTTTGTTTGTTTAGTAAATATTTAAGAAAAGTTCCGCTAATCGACTATTCACTACGACGGTACAACGAAAACTGTGAAATTAGTCCGATTTTCAATTAGCTTCTAAGCTTTACAAATATTCTTCCCTATTTTGCAATTACGTGGACTGATAGCGGGGAAAAAAATTCACGGGATATTCAAGATAGCATTTTTCTCCTCGAGGTGAATGAAAATTGCACGTGAAGAATAATTACACTTGTTTTCCACGATAGGAATTATTAATTTTAAATCACCCTTTATCTTTCCAGCATAAATACCTATTTATATACATGCATACTTCTAAAACTAAACCCGACCGGTTTTAATAGTTTAAGACTGGAAACCGCGGTTTTTTAATTTCCACAGTTTGAGGCAAACAGTAGTCCCATAGACACAACCATGCTTGCACCTACTCCCGATAAACCCTTGGTATACGTGTGTGATTGATATTTTACTTTGAAATTTATATGCTGGTAGTTCAGCTTGGTCTATATACGTATTTCATTGGCGCTTGAACCAAATCATCATTAGACAAGCGCCAATGAACCACCAGCAAATAAATGTCAAATTAAAATATAATTATGACAATATGTCGAATAATAAATTTCTTAAATGTTAAATTTTAGATTTTTTTGCCTTGTAATTACTTTTATTGTTATCCAATGGATTTCTAATTGTATAAAGGTGTAGAAAAATAAAATAGATTCATATCGAATATAAATTATTTGCTGGGTTTTGTATGAGTTTCAAAGCCTACTAAGCTTATTTTGTCTTTGTGATTTTCAAAAATATTATTATTTTATGAATTCTCATATAGTTTTTGAAAGTCTGTGCATAAAATAAGAATTTTGTGACTGTTCAAAAGTTGTGGTTGAAGTCTACTGATCAGTTCTCGTTGTACATTCATAGTGAACAGACGATTTAGCGGAGTTTTTATTTCATACTAAACAAAAAAAAATTGTACCAAAAATTATTCGGAATACATATTGTTATTGTTAGCTTTATTTGCATTGCTAATATTTTTTACATAGTCATAATTAACAAAAACAAAAAAACCGTAATCAAAAAAAAAAAACAAACAAACAAACAAAAGTGCCCTTAAAGAATACTCTATATGAGTACCTCAAAAACAAATAACTGTGAAGTGAGTTCTAATGGCAGAAATGCCTATTTTACTGTGAGTTCTGAAGCTCTTAATGAAAATAATAAAAATAAAAAATCTGATGATAGACTTTGTTCAAACGAGTTTCACTCCTTTAAACAAAAAAAGAAAAATCTCTTAGCAATCTAGCATTCCCATCTTTGCATTCATTGTGAATATGTAAGTTAACTTTTGAATTCGCTGGTTTTTTGTTCGTTCATTTTTTCCCTTTTTTTGTATTTTTGCGATTATTCATTTCAATTCCTTTCCAAATCTTGACACGAGAGAAACAAGACGTCCTGCGGCTCCTGCATTCCATATACATAAGTATTTTTTACGCATATAAAATTAACACTGATCTGAATTCAATAAAACCCAGAATATGTAAGTACTGAATTGAAAGAACATACTAAGTCGTGTTATTTACAAAGTGATCCAGGTATCCCGTCCTGCCCTTCATTCAAGTGTGCCTGCTTATCAAAGAGGCCACTCAAACCCTCATATCCTCAGGAATTCCACCCTGTTCCTTCTTTCCCTGAAACGCACACCTCCGTGTACTCTCTCATTTCTCTAGAACTTTCTAGTTGAATTTGTTTCCCAAAGGTCAATACTAATTTATACGGGCATTTTATTGCTACACGTGTAAACAGACTTACTGAGAGCTCTGAAGCTCTTAATGATAACAAAATAAATAAGAAATCTGATAGAAGACTTTTTTTAACGGCGAGGCCACTTTTTCGTCAGCGATCAACTTCGCTTTGCCCAATGCCAACTAGTGATTCGTTAACATTACTGTTGCCTAGTACTTCTACATTTAACTCAGCGATATCATCGGCTTCGGGCTCGTGGTCATCACTTAACCAAGTTTTTACTGAAGTTAAGAGCAGTCCAAGACCCAAGGCCCAAGTGGGAATGGACAGATATATAACAGTGGTAAAGCGCGGACGAAGCCCAAAGTCTTCGAAAATTTCATCTGCCCCACAAATGTCTAGGGATAACAGCGCATCCTCTATTAACCGTCAAAATCGTTTTCAAATATTACAAGATGATAACAACGAACCCGATGTATCTACGAACAAAACATCCAAGCAGCCACCAATCTATTTGAGAGACAAAAATTCAAACCCTATTATAAAAAATTTAATTTCAGTCATTGGTGAGAATAAATTTCACATCGTTCCAATAAAACGTGGTAACATTGATGAAACCAAAATTCAAATTTATGAAGAAAAAGATTTTTGCAAACTGATTACTGAATTTGAAAAAAGTAAGAAAAGTTTCTACACATATCAGCAAAAAAAAAGCTAAAGGCCTGCAGATCGTATTGAAAGGCATTGATTCCTATACTGCTAGCGAAAAAATAAAAGATGCATTCATCCTCCAGGGATTTAAGTTAAAAAATTTATCTAACATAATAAATAGGGAGAAGATTCCTCAACCTCTATTTCGTGTCGAACTTGAGCCAAACGATATAAAATTGAAAAAAGCGAGACTCGTAAAATTTACAATTTAAAATATCTCTTATACCGAAAAATAACAGTTGAAGAGCCACACAAGCGTTCTGGACCCGTACAGTGCCATAATTGTCAAGAATATGGTCACACAAAAACAAACTGCAAGTTACCTTTAGTTTGTGTTATCTGCGGCGAATTGCACGGTACTGCTGGTTGTACTAAGCCTAAAGATTTAGCAGAAAAAAATGTAGTAATTGTGGAGGTAATCACACCGCTAACTACAGAGGATGTCCTGTCTATTATTTCGTTAAACAGACTATGGGGCAAAAACCTAAATTAGCTCCAGCACAAACAGCAAATGTTTACTCCGCCACTTTTACTCAAATGAACCAACCTGTCACTTCACGTGTATCGTATGCCGATGCAGCTAAGACTATTCCCACAAAAAATATTCCGCCTCAAAATAATTCAACGAATGCAAACTCAAGCTTTAATTTTAGTCGCCTTGAAGCTACTATTGAAAATCTAGTGCTGACTATAAATAATTTTACAACAAATATGACTAGCATGATGCAAGAAATGCTAAGAATGCAGTCTACACTGCTTCAAGCATTAGTTAACAAGCCATTAACACGTTAAAGATAAGTTTCTGGAACGCAAACGGCATTTGCTAACATAAAAATGAACTTGAGCAGTTCCTCACGGAAAAAAATATTGATATAATGTTGGTTTCTGAGACTCATTTGACTTCAAGAAGTCTATTTAAAATTACATTTTATATGATGCAAAGGACCCAAGAGGAAGAGCTTGCGGCAATTTTAATAAAGTCAAGACTCAAGCATTATATTCTTGACAACATTTCTGAAGAACATCTACAAGTAACGAATATTTGTATCAACAATTTTTGCACAAAATTTGTCATATCATCAATTTACTCCCCTCCTAGATTCGCAATTACTGAGGATCAATACGAGGATTTCTACAAATCTCTTGGCCCTTGTTTCGTAGCAGCTGGAGACTATAATGCAAAACATACTTTCTGGGGCTCGCGTCTTATCACACCTAGAGGACGAGCGTTGTTCAACACAATTTCAAAAATGTGCTTGGACGTCATTTCGAGTGGGGAGCCCACTTACTGGCCTACTGACATACATAAAATTCCGGATATTATAGATGTTGGCGTCATGAAAAATATTTGTAGGGAATTAATTCACGTCGAAGCTTCCCTAGATATATCGTCCCATCACTCTCCCACGATCGTTACAATCTGTAGCCCACTGTGAAAATGGTCAGTCGTGTTAATTGGCTGCGATTCAAAAAATATCTTAGTAGTCATTGCACTGAAAACATTAAGCTAAGAACTCATTACGATAATGAATCTAATATTGCTAATCTTAACGAAAATATTAAGCAGGCAGCTGAACATGCCACTTCCTCCCACCCGCAGACTGGGTTTAACAAAATATATTCTACAGATATTGAACTTCTCGTATGTGCAAAAAGAAGAGCTAGAAGAGAATGGCAACAGCACAGATCACCCCAAAATAAAATTAGATTAAAAGATTGCACTAAAAGACTCCAACAACTGCTTGCATATGAAAAAACTGCATCTCCTAAAAACTATCTGGAAAATCTCGATGTCACACCAGCATCTAATTATTCTTTGTGGCGCGCTGCGAAAAGAATTAAAACACCCGTTGAGTTTAAACCACCTCTGCGCACTTCTACCGGAGTTTGGGCCAGGAGTGATATTGAAAAAGGTAACTTGTTTGCAAAGCATTTAAAATCCGTATTTACCCCAAACACATGTACTGGTGTTGTTGATTTCCCGAGTGTAGTTGCGCTACCCCCTCGACCCCTAAAATTTAAAATGTGTGATGTACAAAATCTAATTGCTGAACTCAACCCGAAGAAAGCACCGGGTATTGATGGAATTAGTAACCAAATGCTAATAAAATTGCCTCGTATTGTAATTAGAATCATGTTATTCATTTTTAATGCCATTTTACGACTAGAGTATTATACCCACAGCTGGAAGCTTGCCAAAGTTAAAATGATTCCAAAGCCGGGCAAAGATCTTACCAAGGCAGAATGATACAGGCCAATAAGTCTGCTATCAACAATTGCAAAACTTTTCGAAAAACTGCTAATGTCAAAATTGTCCCCAATTCTAATTGGCAGTGGGTGCATCCCAGACCATCAGTTGGGTTTTAGAAGTCAGCATGGCACCATTGAACAAACGCATAGATTGGTTCAATGTATAAGAAGAACATTTGAAGAAAAAAAGTACTGTTCTGCACTGTTTATTGACGTTTCGCAGGCATTTGATAAAGTGTGGCATGAACGACTAATTTTAAAATTAAAATCATATCTACCAATAAATTTGGTGAATTTATTAGAAAGCTACATTACTACCCGAAGTTCACGGTTTTTTGTTTGTTTTTATTTTTTTCCTGTAAAGCGTCAATTTAAAAAAATACATAATAGAAAAATTAATAAATTAATTTTTTTGTCATTTGAAAACTGTCAGCAGTATGTGACGTGCGCGGGTGCCCTCCCATTCTCCGTTCCGAAACGGAACCCGAGAAATGGTTGGGTTTGTGACGTGCGCGGGTGCCCAGACCTGGAAATCCCGGCGAATTAGTCAGTGTAAACCGGGGTGCAGCGTTGTAAAACGCACTGTTGCATAGAAAAGTAAGTAACCCAAAAGAAAAAAAGAAGAGAAAAAAAAGATGGCTGGAGAGCGGGCTTCCAGAACATTCGATATAGAAGAAAAAGTTATGAAAAAAAAGATGGCTGAATGAAAAAAAAGAAGAAAATGGAGTGGAATGGCGTCGTTGCCTAGTGACTGCCGAAGAAAAAGAGGTTGAGTTTGGTTTTGTCGGTGAAGCAGTGCAGGTCATCTCGGCACTTACATTTTTATAAACGCTGCTCGTTAACAAGTAGAAAAATTATTAAAGTTAATATAATTTGTTAAACTTAAGTGGAGAAGAAACAATTACATGCATGTAAAGCAAATGAAAAAGTTATTAATAAAAAAAGGTGTTGACATTTATTTTAAGAAATTCCTGATGGAATTCTTTATTGAAAGGTGTGGTAAATGTTTCACGACAAACTTTTAAAGGCTTAAAACAAATAAGGCTTAATCTAATGAACGGAGCCAAGTGATCTTAAAGCGCTTAGTTGATTACAAATTCCTTTATCCCACTTAAACAAAACACTTTTGAAGTTATCACGAGAAAACTGTGAAAATATAAAAGCCAAAAAATTAAACCTGAGTGCTGAAAAAAGAAAAAACATGTGGAAGAAAAGGACCGTTTTGTAAACCTGAAAAAAAGGAATAGAAAATTTGCTAAAAGGAGATTTATATGCGGAAATAAAATTGTGATAACTAAGCTTGAATCTGGTAATCTGAAAGGACGATTAAAATACAACACCAATTTTATGGGCCAGGAGATCCAAAACGAACAGAGCAGATAACACCAAGAGAAAGGCGGAGGTACGTCGGTGAGGCTGATATAGGGTAAATCCGAGAGTATGAGCCAGTGGTGCGACTCCCCTATCATATAGCATCGAAAGTGTTCTAGTCATCATCTGCCATCACCCCTAAAGAAGAAGACACCCAAGTAACCAAATCATCGCAACATCTGAAACTGAAGTAAAGTAAAGGTATTGTGCCCACTGACTCGAACGACTAACAACAGATGACAAACGTACGCAAAATTAAATATATATATATATATATATATTTTATTTTATATTTCTGTGCTTAGGGAAAACACCAAATATATTTTTATGAATGTGAGGGCTTTTGATTTTCCTCCTTGTCACGCAGTTTTGAGCTCAAACCTTCGTTGAATTTTTGATTAGCCCAAGAGTTTTCATTTTGGATCCAGAAAGTGTTTGCCTTAAAGAAAGAAAAGTAGTAAAAATTAAATATATATGTGTATGTTATATGGCCATAAAGGTAATTTGTTCTCACTTACCATGTTGTTAACCCGTACGGGACCGGAATACGGACAAAACGGGCTATATCTATATAAATACAATTCATCGTTTGAAGTAAAAATGTATTATGTCGTATTTTATGAATTGAACTTTAATTGGTAAAGTATAATTAATATAATTAAAGATATGCAGATAATTGCACTCAAAATTATTTTTTTTTAAGCAAATCATTGACATGCATATGTTTTTTTTATTGCGATGTACTCAAATTAAAATTTATTAGACGTTAATTTGCAATCCTATCCATGTACCTTTAGTATAATAAATAAAATTTTTTGAAATGTTTTATTTAAAGAAATTTAACGATTCTTATTATTTAGTAAGAATGTCTGGATAGACGATTTTTTTTTGATAGGATGGTGGCATAAAAGAAAGAGCAAGGGTAGGTATTAGCGTTCTGTGTATGGGACAACTTGAAGAATATGGCAAAAGAGTTGTCACGGAAGGATTTAGCATGATCCTTATGGGGGAGGGGGCAAGAGTTGTACAACATTATCAACTCATATAAAGGTCTATATAAAAAGGAGTGGGGGGAATTGGCTCTTTTGGACAATGTTTTTTTTTCTCTTTGTCATTTATTTACAGGTATGGTTCACTGAGGGTCCCAAAATCATATTAAGAAAATGGTAACTGTCAGCAATCACCAGAAGCTGGTATGAAATTTTTTTTATTTTTGGTTTGTTGGTGCGAGTTAGTAAACCAGATTGAACGGCGAAGAGCCACCCCAAGACGGCGAGCCCTAGCCGGTGCATACGCCAGCATACCAGCGCTGCCTAACAATCTGGCCACATCCTAGTTTGGCATTTGATACTACTCCACAGCACGTCAACTTTTATGCTCATGCACGCATCTAGCAGCTGCATTCAACAATACCATTAATAACAAGTATGAGTTCATTTCAAATCAAAACTATTTTGATTTTTTATATTACATGTGATGAATACATTAACAAAAATTTTAAATTTACCAACACATGCTTATTGTATGAGCATGAGCATCTGTATCTATAGTAGAGATAAGCAAAAAATATCGAAATATCGATATTTTAGAAAAAAAAACATCGATATATATCGCCGATATTTCAAAATATCCGTTCTTTATACATCTATTCTTATTTACGATTATCGATAGTTTTAAGAGCCTTATAAATTTTATCCGTTTTTCAACTATACCATATTGGCATGAATTTGATGTGAAGAAAAATGGCGAATGTATATGGGGACTCCACTAAGCCAGCTGACTTTTGTTTGTTAATTAAGGTAAGTCCTGCGTTGGTTATTGGTTCGCAAACCAATTATACTGATTTTATATTTTATCTTTATTTGGTTATATTATATGGCCGGCGCTAAGGCGCCGCTGGCCAGGATTCGCAGGTTTATATGCAGAATCCCTTATTTTATTAAAACAATGTGCCGATTTAAGGCATGAAATAATTCTAACTTTATTTTTGACTTATACGGCCTTAAATACTATTTTACAAAAATATTCTTACACAACTAGTAACCTACATAATCATACATTTAATTCATCAAAAACCCTTTTCACTAATTCAGCAGTTTATTGCAATTGCCAAATATTCAAGCTACAAAGTATTTGTTAGTTTATTAATAAAAGTTAGTGTGTCAGTACGATCAATGAAAATTGATCGTTTTGTTCCGTTTGTTTTTTCTTTTAAAAAGCAAAAGAAACAAAAGAAAATAAAAGAGGACAAAAGGTGCGTTCAGACGAGACTACACTACACCCTTACCCTTTTAGTTAAAATTTTACAATTTAGCAAGATTGCAAAATTTTAATTGTTGTTTAGTGCATTAATATGGTTACTGATATAGGTGGAAAATTTTGTATTGCTTAATCTACTGAATATATGTGGGTTTTATATTTTGATTTTACAATTCTTAATTATAAAAAAAAATTTTAAAAGCTTAAATGTACTTTTATGTTATTTATGTTTTACATTATTTCTTAAAACTTACATATGTTAAACAAATTGTTTTTCTTAGTTTTTATACTTTTTTAAAAGATTCTTATGAACTATTTTATTTTTTCCGTTGATATTTAATTCTACATTAACTTTATCTATGCTTACTACCTCGTATGGGCCTTTGTATGGTGCCTCATATTTTTTCCTATTTTCTACCTTTAATAAAACTAAATCTCCTATATTAATTTCTATACTATTTATCTTATACAAGATTTACATTAAGCATTTTTTTCATGAAATTAGTTGCATGAAAAAATTTTATTTAGCAATAGGAGGCCTGGAAGAGAAATTTATATCAAAAACGTTGCCCAAAATGCATCAGAGAATCATTCTACGTCCTTTTTTATATAAAATTATCTTTTATATCGCTACAATTAGCAAATAGAAAAAGTTGCGTGCAACAAAATTTATGAAATTTCATGAAAAAATGCTTAGTGTAAATCAGGTATTACTGTATGATTCTAAGCTTCTATTCCTTTTTGTTACTTCTATAATGCTTCTATCATTGTTTATTGAATTTCTTAGCCTTATTTTTAATTCCTTAGCATAATTGTCCAAGTCATATACTCTATTATTATTCATCACGTTTTCACCTGGGAGTTCTGGTATTTTACCAAAAATTAATTCGAATGGTGAGTAATTAGTGTCTACGTGAGGTGTAATATTATATGCAAAAGTATAATATGGTATCCACTCATGCCAATTGTCATCGTTAACGAAAGATAAAAAGTATTCATTTAATACCCTATGGTTTCTCTCTACTGTGCCTAAAGTTTCATGATGATATGGTGTTGAAAATTTTTGTTCTATTTTTAATAACGTACAAATTTCCTTCATGAGTTCGTTTACAAATTCAGTACCTCTGTCTGACTTTAAAACCTTGAAAATACCATATTTTAATATCAAATTTTCGATTACACATTTAGCTATTGATTTTGCTTCTTTATTCTCCATCGGTGCTGCTATTACATATTTAGGCATTGCATTGTTAGTATATATCTGTTATTTTCGGACGGTCTTAATGGTCCGACTGTGTCAATTACTATAGTTTCAAAACTGTTATTTGGCGTGTCTGTAAGACATAACGGTTCTTTTGTATGCCTTATTTGTTTATTTTTCTGACACAAATCACATTTCGAAACGTATTCTTTTACCATTTTGTACATATTTTTCCATATGTATCTTTGTTCTAATTTTATTAATGTTTTCCTTATTCCAAAATGTCCTCCGCATGGTGTGTTGTGATACAATTTAATTAATTCATATATTTTGTTGTTATCTTTTATTATTTGAGGATTACTATATAACATTATTGTTATATGTGACGTCACTTTCTTTACATTTATTTATTTTTTCTTTAAGTTTTTCAATGGATATCCTTTTAAATATTTCGTCGCTCTTTTCTAGTGCGAACTTATCATATTCCGTTCTGCCTAAAACAGAAAGTAGTTTCTCCATCACATTATCTAGATAATCGGGATTTTGGCTACATCTGACGCGCGTTTCATTTAGAACAGAATCATTTTAAATTTTAATTTCTTTTCTTAGTTTTTCAAATATAAATTTTAATTTTCTAGCTAGCTTTATATCATTAATGGATGTACAGTCCCAAATTTTGAGTTGGCCAAACTCATTAAGATCTGTAACACCATCTTGTTTGGATCCATATATTTTATCTTCTTTATTTTTCATATTTTCCTCATTATTTGTTATACTTTTATTTTTCATATTTTCCTCATTATTTCTTATATCTCCTTTATCTTTTTCTTGTTGTATCACTTTCTTGTTCATACTTCTAGTTATCACTAGTGATCTTTTAATTGTTTCATCATTTTTTTCAGGAATCATTGTCCTTAATGTGTCAGAATTTATCTTTATCCTTGACAATGCATCTGCATTAGTATTGTTACTTCATTTTTTATAGATTATTTCGAAATCGTAATCCGATAATTCTAGGCGAATTCTAGTCAGCTTTGAACTTGGATTTTTCTCTGTGGACATGAATTACCGAATTGTTTGTTAACTTGCATTCGTTTTCCAATTCCAGAGCAAGTTCTGTTGCACTTTGCAAATTATTTGGTCTGGCTGCATATATTGTTGTCTTGAAATTTTCATTTAGACCCTTTTTAAATGTATCCAAAGCCAATTTATTGTTTAATCGCATTATGACATTCTTTTCTGGTTCCGTTGCATTATTTCCTAATTCGTCTATTCCTAGTTTATTCAATTTGTCTATAATTGCAGTAATTGTATCCCTAAACAAACTTACCGACATTGTCCTTTGAAAAAGTGTGTTCAATTTGCCTTGTAATTCTGGAATTGTCTCCCCACTTTTGTATCTGTCTTGTAATAGTCTTTTTAGTGTTTCAAAATTTTCTGGTTTTGAATAACTTCCCAATGCTGTTCTAACGTTTGATGACAATTTAGCGTGATATACATATTGTAAAAAATCAGTTTTGCCCTCAGTTGACAAATTTTTATTAATTATTTCCGCTGTTATTAAAAAGCTATCTAATTCCATATAGTTGCCATCGAATAGTGGAAGTGTTTTCGATGCAGTTTCCAGATTAAACGCTGCCATTTTAGAATCTGTTACCAGTATGTCCTGTTTCTTCGTACAATTATATGTTACCTCTTCGTGTATTAAATCAGGTAATTCTATTTCTAAGTTTTTCTTTATTGCTAATTTATAAAGTCTACTTTTCAAATCTAAGAAAAATGCATCAGCCGCTGATTTTTGTGCTGAAGTTAATCTCTGATAATTTACGTTAAAAATAATTCGTACTTCCTCTAACCTTTTCAATAAATTTTGAATATGTTATTCTAAAGTTTCCTCTCTAATAGGTCTGTCTATATTTATGCATTTATGCGAACGATCAAAATCTTCTTTAATTAGTCTGACCTTTGTAATTATTGCTTGCCAATACATTTATTTTTACTATCATTATACAAAAGTTTACAGTACTTTAAAGTAATAGATTGAAATATTATATTGTAACCGTATCTGTATTATTTCTATTTTGATTATATTTAAGTACATACTTTTTGAAATACTTATTTATTTTAAATGCTATAAACAATATTATAATTACTATAACTAAAGTTATTATATATTCAGGGATTACTTGTTTGCTGTTTTCGGCGTTGCCGTTATTAACAATGTTTTCCTGAATTTCTACTTTACTCTGGGGCTTTCCCATGTCTTTATTGTTATATCCCCAAATTAGGCCTACCATCTAAATGTTAAAAATTTGTTTTTTTCCATTTATTTTTATTTTGATTTTCATAGTATGTAGATAAATCTTTCTCTATTTTTTCTATTTGCACCCAAATATCTGTTGCTATTGTCCAATGTGGTGGTGGGTTTGCATTTATTGTTTGCTGTAATGTAGCCAAATTTCTTCGTAGCCACACTAGTCTACCCCCTCTCTTCATACGTTTTATCACGACTTTGGGTATCTGTATTAACGCTTCTTCTTTTCTTTTGAGCAATCTGGCTTTGTATTCATTTATTGTTAATTTTTTCGGTCCCTGTTCGGTGATTTTTGCTGCTACGTACTTCGGGATTTCTACATCGGATTTCCCATCTGGTGTATATTCTTCCATTTAAAATTTTTCAAATGCCTGGTTTGGCAGGATAATTAAATTTTGCAGGATTAAATTTTGCAGGATATTAATTTATTTTGCAGGATATTAATTTATTTTGCAGGATTAATTTATTTTGCAGGATCTTGGTTTTGCAGGATCTTGGTTTGGCAGGATCTTGGTTTGGCAGGATCTTAGTTTTGCAGGATCTTGGTTTGGCAGGATCTTGGTTTAGTTTGGCAGGATCGCCATATACTGATTTTATATTTTATCTTTATTTGGTTATATTATATGGCCGGCGCTAAGGCGCCGCTGGCCAGGATTCGCAGGTTTATATGCAGAATCCCTTATTTTATTAAAGCAATGTGCCGATTTAAGGCATGAAATAATTCTAACTTTATTTTTGACTTATACGGCCTTAAATACTATTTTACAAAAATATTCTTACACAACTAGTAACCTACATAATCATACATTTAATTCATCAAAAACCCTTTTCACTAATTCAGCAGTTTATTGCAATTGCCAAATATTCAAGCTACAAAGTATTTGTTAGTTTATTAATAAAAGTTAGTGTGTCAGTACGATCAATGAAAATTGATCGTTTTGTTCCGTTTGTTTTTTCTTTTAAAAAGCAAAAGAAACAAAAGAAAATAAAAGAGGACAAAAGGTGCGTTCAGACGAGACTACACTACACAATAACCAACCGACGAAATGTCGAATTTGGTTTGCATGGTATTAGCGTAAGACTATGCTCTTATTATCGTCAACAATCACTCTAAAATACTGAGTTTTGTATTGTGTTTAACACTTCTTATAACCTGACAAGACAATGTAACGTTGCATCGACAAGTGGTATGGTAACTTAAACCAACAAAGTTCACGCGGGTTTTGTTCTGTAAAACAAATATTTAGAACCACGGCTAACTTTTTAATGTGCCTTGGTGAATATACGGAGAAATTACAAGTAATTTTTTATGTGGTTTTGGTAATTGCTTTAGTGGATTTGTGTAAAGAAATATTTCATCTGTGTGGAAACTTAAAAAACAAAAAAAAAACGAACCCACTTCTTGCAATTTGTTTGGTAAGACATACAAAACGTGTGGAAATACAACATAGGTTTGTGGCAAAATTAAACAAATGAACGAGTTGGACCCAGCTCTATCACCCACTTGTTTAAGCCAAAAAAAATCTATACAACTCTTTGTTTGTATTTTGACATACATATGTATTTATACATAGGAATTTCGTGATTTTTATATATATAATATATTTGAACGGACTAAAGTTCGTATCGCTTTTTTAAGCAAAATTACATGTGATAATTATAAATGTACAAATAACATCAAATTTAGTTGTAAATGTTCTGACAACACATAGTTGAACGGAGCAGCCAGCCATTTTCGAAGGCCACTAAACCTTCATCATCAGCGTTCTTCTGTGTTGGTCCACTGTGCGTGGTGTCAGTTGTTGTAGATATCTGCCTTATGTACGAAACTTTCTTGCAAATGGAATACGTGAATTGTTTGTTTTGTTTGTTTTATTTAACTTGATAATTGCTTTATTTAGGGCTATCATGAATAAAATTCCACGTTAAATTTTTCCCTTTTGTAATTAGAATTTTTTGTTTTTCACATTACTTGCTATTAGTTGAAAATAATTCCACTGAAAAATTTCACGTGGAATTTTATTCACGATGCAATGCGTACACAACAACAAGAACAGCAACAACTAAACGAAGAATAACAGCAATTAAAAATTAAAAAGTAAAATTAAAGGTATTTACCATAGATGCGCAGAAAGAAAAAAGCCATACTAAATTTAAGTTCTTTCCATTTACTTTCAGTACAAATCGTACTTAAAAATTTAAGTACGAATAGAACTAACATTTACTTAAATCAATCCGAAAACAAGATTATGTTAGAAAACCAATCCTAGAGTGTTTTAAATTGAGTATGAAATCTTTCAAAAATTAAAAAAAAATCTTAAATAAAGTACAAAATGCTTAAATTAAGTAAAAAGTTCTTATTGAAACTACGACATATGAAGAGAAAAATAAAAACCCTTCTAACAAAAAATTTTAAGTTCCTTTGTGTGCGTAGAATTTAAATTCAATATAAATCCAAAATAAATGAAGAAATTTATATTTAAAATTAAAAATAATTTAATATAGAACTATGTAATTTGCAATGAAAGAGAATCTTTTAAGGTTAAGTGCTGTTAATTAAACAAAAAAGTGTGTTTTAAACAATGTACATACATATACATATGTATGTGTATGTAAAAGTGCATATGTTAAAATATTTTGTTTCCTAGATGGCAGACAATTCAACAGTGGAAACAAACGACGACTCTCAACAGTTACAGCTTCTGAAGGGCTTGGAATGAGAAGTAGGCTATCGATATCGATTTTTTTTTTGTTGCTCACAACCCGAAAAATTCGATTTTTGAGTTGTAAAATTAATTAATTAATAATATGTAAATACTTTGTACAGATATCTCGTATATTCAAGTCTTGAAAAAATTAAGTTTCTTTTTCCGTTAAGTTGTGTTTGAATTTATAATTTTAAATTCGTTTTCTGTAAAAAAAAATTTTGAGTTATTACAAATGTCCAATGGTCTCATTTGAACAGTAATGGAGCTTTTCTAAAACTAATGTTACATTGTGAAAAGGACCGTAAGGAATTTAAAAGCTAACTTGTAATTTTTTATAGTTGCATTATTAAACTATAGACAAAAAAAATTCATATTAAATAAAAAAAGTGATATGTATGAAAACCTTCTGCTTACACATGTCTCATTGGCTATGATTGTATAATTATTTTTGTTTGCTCAACTCGCTGTAAGACCGGACTCAGAAATATGTTATCGCTCTAGGTGAGCAAGAACCCTTAGCTTCTTAATGACATAGTTTCGCGTAGAGCATTGATGGGGTTGCACTTTTAGGGCGATGGCGATTATAAATGTAATCAGCTTAGAAACGTGGGCTTTAGTTGAGAGCAAAATATATAATTATTCATTGATGACAAACAGTAAATTAAGTAATTTCATAATTTCCCATTTGCCAAATTTGCTCATTGTACTTAATTTCGGTGAAATAAACAAAAAATTACAACGCTGTTTTTGTACTAAAACTACTTCTCTACAACTATAAAAAGCAACTTATAACAGATTTGATTTGTTTAAGGCCGTGATACACTATCATACAAAGTCGTGCGATCTACGAAAAACTAAAAGCCTGGTGTGATGAAAATTTTCATAAACACCATCATACCAAGGATGTACTTTTTAGTAGATCGCACGACTTTGTAGGATAGTGTATCACGGCCTTTAAATGTTATATACGAAATATCTCGAACAAAGAAATATATGACTTAGAACTTTTTTGTAACTAAGGACACATATTCATAAATATTTATTTGTTTTGATATACATATATATCTTTTTTACATGTATAACTGCTCAAGTAAAAGTTTGCAATACATGCAACAGACCGACGTAAAGGAAGCCAAAATGGAGTATGACCTGGTTATGGAGTTTCGTTTTTAAGTAAAAAACCACAGGTATTGTAATAGCTATCTAATATAATAACATATGTGTATAAGGTATTATATTATATAATTTCTTTATATTTGGTTAGTTGAGAAGCGATGCCGAGACAGTAGTTGACAAGTTCTACAAACTCCTTCACAACTATTAAATTTCATAGACAAATTTGTCCATTAAATAATATATATTTAAATTTGTAGCTAATAATATATTAATATAATAAAAAGTTAATTAATAAAAGTAAATAAAATATTTTGAATCATTAACGCATGTTGAGATTTCTAAAAACAAGCGCATTTTGAGATTTATTTAATCTCACATTTTCTCAAATCAATCTCGTCTGGGGATTATTTCAAGTACGGATTCGAAATTAAATCAACTTGTAAATACTTAAATTAAGCCCATTTTGAAACTGATTCAATATCAGTTTTGTCTGAAATCAATCACGTTTTTGGATTGTCACAAGTACGGATTCAGGATTAAATAAGGCTAAAATTAAGTCCTTAGCACTTAAATAATCTGTACTCAAATCAAGCCTTCTGTACTTTATTTAGGTAAATATGTACTTACCGTACTTATGACACCGGTTTGGATTGATTTAAGTACGGATGGATTGAATTTTATTTTGAGTGTGGACACTTTGCTTCAAGCATTAATTAACAAGCCATGAACACGTTAAAAATATGTTTCTGGAACGCAAACGGCATTCGCCAAAATAAAAATGAACTTGAGCACTTCCTTACGGAAAAAAATATTGATATAATGTTGGTCTATGAGACACATTTGACTTCGAGAAGCTATTTCAAAATAAATGGCTACACTATGCATGATACAAAGGACCCTAGAGGGAGAGCATGCGGTGGATCTGCAATTCTAATTAAGTCAAGACTCTAGCACTATATCCTTGACAACGTTAGTGAAGAATATATGCAAGCTACGAATATTTTTGTAGAAAATTTTTGTTCTAATTTCGTGATATCATCAATTTACTCACCTCCCAGATTTTCAATTACCGAAGATCAGTATGAGAAGTTCTACAAATCACTCTGATCTTGTTTCGTGGCAGCTGGAGACTACAATGCAAAGCATACGTACTGGGGGTCGCGTCTTGTAACACCTAGAGGTCGAGCTTTGTTTAATACAATTTCAAAAATGGGCTTAGATGTTATTTCGAGTGGGGAGCCCACTTATTGGCCTACTGACATTCGAAAAATTCCGGATGTTATTGATTTTGGCGTCATGAAAAATATTTCTAGGGATTTAATTAATGTTGAAACTTCTCTAGATCTCTCCTCCGATCACTCTCTCACTATCGTTACAATTTGTAACCCACTAAGAAGTGACTTACCTCACCCATATATGAAGATGACCAACCGTGTTAATTGGCTGGGGTTCAAAAAATATCTTAGTAGTCATTGCACGGAAAATATTGCGTTAAGAACACCCAATGACATTGAAACTAACATTGCCAATCTTAACGAAATTTTTAAACAGGCTGCTGAACATGCCACTACCTCCCATCCGCAATAAAATAAATGTAATGAAATTTATTCAAGGGATATTGAACATCTCGTATGTGAAAAAAGAAGAGCTAGAAAGGAATGGCAACAGCACAGATTACCCCAACATAAACTCAGACTTAGAGAATGTTCTAAACGACTTCAGGAGTTGCTTGCATCTGAAAAAACTGCATCTCTTAAAAACTATTTGAAAGGTCTTGATGTCACACCAACATCTAATTACTCTTTGTGGCGCGCTGCTAGAAAGCTTAAAACACCCGTTGAGTTTACGCCACCTCTGCGCACATCTACCGGAGGATGGGCAAGAAGCGATACGGAAAAATGTAAAATATTTGCTGAGCATTTAAAATCCGTATTTACCCCAAATACATGTACTGGTGTTGCTGATTTGCCGAGTGTAGTTGCTCTACCCCCTCGAGCCTTAAAGTTTAAGATGCGTGATGTACATAAAGTAATTGCTGAACTCAAGCCAAAGAAAGCTCCAGGTATTGATGGAATTAGTAACAAGATGCTGATGTACTTGCCGCATATTGCAATAAGAATCTTGCTGTTTATTTCTAATGCCGTTTTACGACTGGAGTATTATCCACAACTCTGGAAGCTTGCAAAAATCAAAATGATTTCAAAGCCTGGCAAAGATCTTACTAAAGCTGAGTCATATAGGCCAATAAGTTTGCTGTCAACTATGTCAAAACTCTTCGAAAAGCTGCTCATGGCAAAAGTGGTCCCAATTTTAACTGATAGTGGGTGCATCCCAGACCATCAATTTGGTTTTAGAAGTCAGCATAGCACCATTGAACCAACTCATAGATTGGTTCAATTTATAAGAAAAACATTTGAGGAAAAGAAGTATTGTTCTGCCCTGTTTATTGACGTTTCTCAGGCATTTGATAAAGTGTGGCATGAAGGCCTTATTTTAAAATTAAAATCATATCTACCAATAAATTTAGTATATTTATTAGAAAGTTACATTACTACCCGGAAGTTCACGGTTATGGAAGGAGAATTCTTGAGTGTGTCCGAATCTATATCATCCGGTGTGCCACAGGGTAGCATACTGGGGCCAGTTTTGTATTTGATTTATACTTGTGATATGCCTTTGAGCAGCAATATCCATACATCTACGTTAGCCGATGATACAGCCTGCCTGAGTATGCATGAAAACTCTCACGAATCTTTCTGATATCTACAAGAACATATTACACAATTGGAAATGTGGTTGAACTTATGGAGAATTAAGGTAAATGAACAAAAGTGTGTCCATATAACGTTTACCCTAAGAAGAGATACTTGTTCCCCAATTCGAATCAATAATTAAAATATTCCTCAACATTCCCAAGTGAAATACCTTGGTATACACCTTGATTGAAGGCTTACATGGAAACATCATATTGACTTTAAGCTAACTCAGATGAAACTTAAGTTATCTCAAAAACACTGGTTGATTGGCAGAAATTCAACACTTAGCCTGGACTGTACACTTTTAATATACAAGTCGCTTTTGAAGCCAATATGGTGTTACGGTATGTTATGGGGCACTGCTTCAGCTTCCAATGTAGAGAGAATTCAACGAAGGCAAAACAAAATTTTACGGTTAATAACATCGGCTCCATGGTACATCAAAAATTGCAATATCCATCGTGATTTAAATATGCCACTAGTGATTGAAGAAATAGCAAAATACGCAGGCAAATATTTAACAAAACTCGACTCACATCCTAATCCGCTTGCTCGTAATATTTTTAACTTTACTGGACACATCCGCTTAAAAAAGAGGGACACAAAGGCTCTATTACTCAACACTCCAGATGGGATTTCTTGAAAATACTTTTTTTATACTTTTTATAAATTTTTTTCTTTTTTGGATTATCACTACTTATGTATTATTTATAACTATTAACAAGTTAATTTCCGACAGTGGTCGGTCCTAATAATTTTATTTTAGATTTAAGATTTGAATACTTATTGTTAGTTCATATTTGAAGATACAATAAGTAAATACATGTATTAAAAAAAAAGAGTGTGGGCACTTTGCAGTAATATTAAAATTTCAGTAAAAATATTTTTTTAACCAGTAAATTTTTACTGATTATTAAAAATTGTTTATACAATTTTTATAACGTATCTAAATTATTTATTATACGATGAGGTGCAATGAATTTTCAGTGATCAGTAATGTCCGTATTCATAATGAAATTCTACCAAGTGGCTAAATTTTTTTCATACAAAAATTTCAACATTTTAATGAAAAAAAATTTGCCACTTGCTATAATTTTATCATAAATACGATTTTACTGGTAAATTTCATTATCGGTAAAAATTTACTAATTTTTTTCAGTAATTAGTAAATTTACTGCAATTTTTAATGCAGTACATATATATATATATATATATATATATATATTTATATATATATATAGTATATACTGCAGTGTGTCCATTTACTAACCAAATAAGTTAAATAAAACAAAAACCAGCAAATTCCAATGTATTTACAATATTGAAAATTTTGATAATGTTAATAAAATAGATGTTTACACATATCCCCTGTGATCGGACTAACATTTCGTTTTTTTTTGTTTCGAGCTGTTTTGACCAAAAATATACTTATTTTTTTAGAACAGCTATTTTGACATTTAAACACAATAAATGCGATTTGAATTTAGTATATGAATTTCCTTTCACCTTGTTTTTGTTAAAATTTTTGTTTCCACTATTTTATTGTTTATATTGAATTGTTTTATTATTATTCAATCTTTTGTCTATATTGTTTTTATTGAATTGTTTAATAAATAAATATTGAATTTATGTAACCTGTTTGTAAATATACATGTTAGTATGTATTTTTATTTAAAATTTGCAATATTTTTGGAAAAAAATTATCATATACAAAATATCGATATATCGAAATATCGATGTTTTAAAAAAATATATATCGATACTGTTCAAAAATATCAATACAATATATATCGATACACTTTTCCCATGTGCCCATCCTAGTCTATAGGCGTCTCAAGAATGATTGCAAAGCAAAATTTGGGTTGTTTTACGAAAATTCCAATAAAAATAAACGAATAATTTGGTATTATATACGAAAATAATTGTACGAAATAATTTTAGTAACTTAATGATATTCGAAAAATTACGAAATCCGTTTTCTGGACATGCTACAAATATTTTCGTAAAAGGAACAAAGTTTTGGTTTATTGTACAAAAATTAAATTATGAAAAATGTTTCGTATTTTTTTTGCTTGTAATTATTTACTGTATCTTCAAATATGAACTAACAATAAGAATTCAAATCTTAAATCTAAAATATAATTAGTAGGCCCGACCAGTGTTTGATATAAACTTAGTGATAGTTATAAATAAAATATAAGTAATGACAATCAAAAAAGGAAATAAGTATTTTCAAGAAGTCCTATATAGAGTGGTGAGAATAAGAGCCGTTGTGTCTCTCTTTTTTAGGCAATGTGTCCAGTAAAGTTCAAAATATTACGAGCAAACGGATTATAATGTGACTCGAGTTTTGTTAAGTATTTGCCTGCAATTTCTTTTGCAAATTTTGCAATTTCTTCAATCACTAGTGGAATATTTAAATCACGATGTAAACTAGAATTTTTATGTATCATGGAGCCGATGTTGTCAAAGGTAAAATATTGTTTTGCCTTCGTTGGATTCTCTTGATATTATAAGCTGAAGCAGTGCCCCATAACTGAATTCCGTAGCACCATATTGGCTTCAAAACCGACTTGTATAGTAAAAGTTTGCAGTCTAGGAGTTTTGCATTTCTACCAATCAGCCAATACAGCTGAGTTAATTTAAGTTTCATTTGGGTTAGCTTTGGAGTCAATATGGTGTTTCCATGTAAGACGTCGTCGACCAAGGTGTATACCAAGGTATTTTACATGTAATTACCTTACTTCATTATTGATTTGAATTTGGGAACAATTATCTCGCAGTCTAAATGTACACTGAACACACTTTTGCTCATTTATTTTAATTCTCCATAATTTTAACCAAAGTTCCAGTTGTTTAATTTGTTTTTGTAGATATCGAAAAGTTTCGTGCATAATTAGGCAGGCTGTATCATCGACAAACGCAGATGTATGGATATTACTGCCCAAAGGCATATCACAAGTATAAATCAATTACAAAACTGACCTCAGTATGCTCCTCTAATAAATTCAGAAAATTTATTGTAAGATATGATTTCAATTTTAAAATTATGCCTTCATGCCACACTTTATCAAATGCCTGCAAAATGTCAATAAACTGTGCAGAACTCCACTTCTTTAATTAAAATGTTTATCTTATAAATTAAACCAATCTATGCCTTTGTTCAATGGTTCTATGCTGACTTCTAAAACCGAATTGATGGTCTGG
This sequence comes from Tachina fera, assembly GCA_905220375.1. Classification (NCBI taxonomy): domain Eukaryota; kingdom Metazoa; phylum Arthropoda; class Insecta; order Diptera; family Tachinidae; genus Tachina; species Tachina fera. The sequence goes on from LR999967.1 coordinate 49,243,611, forward strand.
GATGCACCCACTACCAATTAGAATTGGGTAAAATTTTGACATGAGCAGTTATTCGAAAACTTTTAACATTACTGATAGCAGACTTATTGGCCTGTATGATTTAGCCTTGGTAAGATCTTTGCTTGGCCTTATAATCATTTTAACTTTGGCAAAGCTTCCAGCTGTATGGATAAGACTCTAGTCGTAAAATGGCATTAAGAACTAATAACATGATTCTAATTGAAATACGAGGCAACTTTACTAGCATCTGGTTACTAATCTTATCAATACCCGGAGCTTTCTTCGGGTTGAGTTCAGCAATTAGTTTTTGTACATCACACATCTTAAATTTTATTGGTCGAGGGGGTAGCGTAACCTCCGATAGATGTGCACAGAGGTGGTCTAAGCTCAACGGGTGTTTTAATTCTTTTCGCAGCGCGCCACAAGGAGTAATTAGATTCAAGTGTGACATCATGATTTTCCAGATAGTTTTTAAGAGATGCATTTTTTTCATATGTAAGCAGTTTTTGGAGTCTTTTAGTGCACTCTTTAAATCTAATTTTATTTTAGGATGATCTGTGCTATTGCCTTCTAGCTCTTCTTTTTGCACGTACAATATGTTCAACGTCTGTAGAATAAATTTTATTGGACCCAGTAATGTGTTCCGTGCAGTGACTCCTAAGATATTTTTTGAATCGCAACCAATTAACACAATTGACCATTTTCACATATGAGTGAGGTAGAGCACTTCTCAGTGGGCTACAGATTGTAACAATTGTGGAAGAATGATTGAACGATAGTTCTGGGGAAGCTTCAATGTGGTTTTAATTGCCTAGAAATATTTTTAATGACGCCAAAATCTATAAAATCTAGAATTTTATGTATGTCAGTAGGCCAGTAAGTGTGCTCTTCACTCGAAATGACGTCCAAGCATATGAAAATTATATTAAACAACGCTCGACGTCTGGGTGTAATAAGACGCGAACACCAGTACGTATGTGTAGCATTATAGACGCCAGCTGCTACTAAACAAGGGACGAGAGATTTGTAGAAATCCTCGTATTGATCCTTAGTAATTGCGAATCTAGGAGGGGAGTAAATTGATGGTGTGACAAAATTCGTTAAAAAATTTTCGAAACAAATATTCGTTGCTTGTAGACAGGGTGACCGATGACATTTTTCAAAAAGTGGCACCAAAAGGGGACTTATCAAAAAAATAGGGAAAAATTAAAAAAAACGAGAAAACTACACTAAACTTTTTATTTTGAATGTATTTTTATAAAATTCACTCTAAAAAAAGGGAGAAAAAAATGTGGCAAGGCAGTCAAAAAAGTGGCGAAGCAGCCGAAAAAGTAGCAATTTGCCACTTTAGTCGGTCAAACGGTCACGCTGGACATGAGTAATCATAGAGAATATAATTTTAAAAGTTTCAAACGAAATACATTGTTTGAATGAGAGAAGACACGTAACTGATGTGGTAACTGGTTCCACCACCGCGAAACCCTGACAATAAAAGATTCCTCTAAAAAAGATGAACGAATTCTAGGAAGAATAATCTGAGGGTTTCTGGTAGAGCACGAAAATGTGAATGACTCATATAATGATAAGGGCCTAGAACTCTTAATAATTTTATAAAACACTAGAAGATTTCTGTACTTAATAATACTTAATATTTTTACTGTTAAGAAGTGAAAATATTACGAGTTTGTTTGCCAAAAGTGAAAACGAAAAAATCTAAAAGTTTGAAATCGTCCATTTAAAAATTGTTTTCATCTTAAATCGGATGCTTGGACACATACTTTTAATTTTTATTTTCTAAATTTCAACTTCAACAGGGGTAACATGTGCTTTAACATGCGATCCCACAAGGAAATGTGTGAAAACGATGTGGGAGCACGATAAATAAAAAAATTAAAATAGTTGCTTCGATGTACGAAGGAGGGTGCACAGACATTAACATATATCAAAAAAATCCATGATGCTGATATGACATGGTGTGGCCAGGGTTTGAACTAGGGCTCGCCAGCACCGTCATTTGCTGTGTAGTTCAGCCAACAGCACCCCCAATATTCATCAACTGATAATGTTAGCAAAGAAATTATTTACCCAATTAGATATGTATAAACATTATTCAAAAATTCGAAGTGAGTTGAAATAATCGAAGTAGGGAATGGTACAGGAACAAATCTGTATATAAACAAATCAAAAGTTGTTGACTTAGTGGTTAGCGCGTACTATGACATAAGCCACAAGATGCGAGAAATATTTTCACGGACAACAAAGCAATTATAAAGGCGTTAGTGAATGAGAAAGTTCAATATTGAAAGGAAAAAATTGGAACTATTTAGATAATACGAATATATATAGTTAATAAGCTAATACAAGGGATAACAAAGGACTAACTCGCATGGGTTTTGTTGAAAAGGTAACATGGAAATATTGAATTATTTTCCGTACCGTTGTTCAGCATTAGCTCAAATTAGATGACAAATTTCCTACATGGATACCTTACAACGTTACCAGAAGCTGAGAACAAACAAAAAAATTTTTTAGTTATTTCTTAAGTATTATTGTTCAAACTTCATTTGTTTCTATATTTATGATTTGAACGGGCTAAAGTTCGTATCGTTTTTAAAGCCAAATTACATGTAATAATTACATTACGTGACAGTTTTTTGACCAAACGTATCTGATACCTAATCCTAATGTAAAATGGTTCGCTGAATCCGAATATGAAGTCAAAACCGTCGGAAGTAGAACAGTTTTTGATATATAGCCAAATTACCGATTTTGGATTTTTAAAAAATATGAAGTGGCTTAAATGCAAATATCTTAAAAAATATTTACCTTATTTTTTATTAAAAGATAATAAAATTACTCAAATACACAGACATTGCATGTCAAAATTAGTCAAGAAATGATGGAGATACAATGCACCAAATTTCAAACTTTATTAAAAATTTTATGATTTTCTGCAATTTTGCTGTTTTCCAGTTTTCTTTTTTTAACCAAACAATTTAAAATTCTAAGATTTTTTCCATAGGACATTCAATAACTTTAATACAAACATTTTGCAATCTACAATGTCCAGATTGGTGCAGAAATGACAAAACTACAGAAGACTTAGTGAATTAACCCACTATTTGGTTTTATTAAATCAAAAACCCAAAGGAAATAAATACGCAAAATTTTAAAAACGAATGCTGTAAGTATTACAAACATTGACAGTTCACAATTTAAAATTGTTTGCTTAATTTTTTGATTCTCTTAAATCACCGAATTCATATTAAAAAAAATAAGATGCAAAGTGCAAACGTGAATTTTTTGCCAGAACAATTCGGACATATTTTGCTATGCTTTTGGAGTTTATTGTTTTGCGCAGCCGTAAAATTTTTCAAGACAATTACAAAATGCATTTTCGATGTATTTTAGGCAATCCTGAAAACATTTTGAAATCTTGGACCCCAAATAGTATATGCAATTCCTGCAAAACTCGTTTAAATATGTGGATGTTGGGCACAAAGTAAGTTTGCATTTTTTATACCCTTTACCAAAAAATGGTAAAAGGGTATATATAGGTTTGTCATTCCGTTTGTAATTTCTACAATATTAATAAGCGACACATAAAGTATATATATTCTGGATCCTTATGCATAGGGAAGACGAACAAGCGATGTCCGTCTGTCCGTCTGTCTGTACGTGAAATCGGTTTTCCCAAGCTCCCAGAAGAGCTAGACCCTTTCTTCTTGGACTGGTGTGTCAGAAATTTTCCGAAAAATTTTGCTATTGAAAATCAGCAAAATCGAGCAGACGGTTTCAGAACTGAAAAACTCAAACTCAATTTACCCACAGAAAATAACTACCGAAAACAAGTTTTTATTACTTTTTTATTAAATTAACTTATTTTATACTTCGGTATGAATAAAATTGGTATTTATAGCCAAAAAAAAATTTTAAAAACTTAACAAATTAAAAAAACGTTTCCAGGGTTGGAAAACTAACTTTTTTCCTAATAATTAAACATATTTCATGTTTTAGGAAGAAGGCTATTTTCTCAGGAACGGTAAAAGCCACGGGTCTGAAATTTGGTCAGAGTATGTAGAACTTTGGTCGTTACAACAACAAATATATAAAATTTAAATTTTAAAGGGTGGCCCAATACGAGTGACGAAAACTTTCAAAATCCCATTTAATATACCTACAATTGTATGTAAATTAAATTGTTTGTTCAAAAAAAGATTAAAAAAAATTTATTTTTTATTCTTTATTATTCACCAGTTAATAGTACACTTAAGACTAACTTAAAATTACCACAGTACTCACAATTAGTACCTGTTTACAGTTTTAGAATTTTGCACAAAAAGCATTTTTCATGAGAGAATAAATTGCGAAACCCAACACCTTTATTTTCCTAGACATGTCGTCAGCATAAACGGTGGGAAAAGATTAAAATAAAATAAAAATCAAATACCTTAACTCCCCCCTTTGTAAAAATCAATCGTCTCGATTGTTCAAAGAATTGGCAGGTCATTAACACTGCGAAACTCGGGGTTTAGTTCGTATTTGAAAGCTTTATCGGAACTTAACCCCTTCGGATCTTTTGATTCCTTTTGTTCTTCACCAATGACATTTGTTATATTTATGTCTGGATTTGAAGTTCGTTTGAACTTATACATTAGAATCATGCTTAAAAGCAATACAATAAAAATTATTGAATTAATAGAAATCATCCATTTTCCTTTTGTTGATATTGAGCTAATTCGTTCAATGTTATTTACTTGGAGTTCTTTTATCATTTCTAGCGAAAGGACTTCTTCAATTTGTGTTTTATTTCCGGAAAGCTGTAGTACGGCTGGTAGTGGTTTAAAGGATGTAACTTCTTTTGAGATATAAGTTTCATTATCTATTTCTATTGTATCATTATGGAACTGAATTATGTAAGTGCCTGATAATTCATAAGGGGTTGTTTTCGCAACTTTTAAGGAACCTTTAAATTGATTTAATAGAATTGTCCCTGGATAGATTTCTTCCACAGAAGGAACATGCTGATTGTTTACAAATGTACAATTATGATTCTTACTTGACAAGATCTGTGTTACACATTTTGTATTACTTATATCTAATAGATTACAGATGCTTAAATCATTAATTTGTTTACATTCTCCTCTTATTTCATAAATTTCATTTTTACATTTGATATAGTTTTCAGTACTTAGCTTTATAACTTTGTTATTTTTCTTCACAGCTTTAATCAATAACTTTTCACAAATAATCTGGTTTATAGCTGGCAAACTTACAATAAATATTATTGTAGCATCATTTGTGGCTACTCTGATGTCAGCAAAACCTAAGGCTTCTTCTAAATTGTTGTAGGGAAACTTTTCTGAGTCTAAAAATTTTCTGGCTTCGTCCATTTCTTTTTCTGACAGTACAAACGAGTTTACAATGCCCACTTTTGCCCATTGCAAGGCATATTCTATATTGGTGATTTCTTCTTTAATCATTTTTGTTTTTCCTGTTATAGTTTCTTCTGTAGACTTTTTCACTTCTTCTAAAGATTGAACTGTCTTTAATATTGTATTTGTAGTGTTAGTCAAAATGTTAATTTTTTCTATCGTATCCTTGTTAATGATTATCTGTAGTTCATTGTTGGTCAGTAGTCCGTTTACTTTATCTAAGACTATTTGATGGTCTTCATGGTCTGGAGTACCAGCGATCCATTTCCACGCTGTTCCTATTAAATTGATCGACCGTGCTGGACTATTCACATGTACTTTATTCTCAATTTCTGAGGAGAGGTATTCGACGGAGTCTTCATATTTTTCTAAGTCCAAGATATGTATCAGTTTAAAATTTCCGTTTTGAAGTCGAGCATGACCAAGATGAATTGGTATTAACTGAGAGTTAGTATAGTCCAATATTTGAATCTCCAGTTTACAAACCTGGAATACTGCTAAAAGCAGTATCAGCAATTTGTCCATATCCTAAAAAATGTAAATTTAAAAAGTCAATTCTTAATGTTAGTCTTATGGATTATTCTGTTTCGTGAGTGTATCTTTACTTTGTCCCCTAAGTCTTCCTTAACTTTTTGTCTTTTAAAACGCGGTTCGAGTTTGTTTCTCTGTCCAATAATTTTCTCATAAATTACATCATTCGGTTGATAAATCTTTACGGTACTGTCTTTACTTCTCTGTAACATCTTTGCTTGCGCAGTTCTTAATTTGCTAACTAAATTTGCATGCGCAATTTTATTAAAGAAAACATCAATCGGTTTTTCTCCAGTTACTGAATGATATGACTGATTGTATTGCTGGCTTGCTCTATAAAAACACTCAGAGTCATCCAGCACGTGGAATTCGTTTTTAATGCATCTTGCCAATTCTACCAAAGTGGAATGAACCCTTTCCACTTGTCCATTTGTGGAGCTGTGTCTTGGTGTACAGTAGTACAGTTCTATTCTTAACCTTTGCATCAGTGACTTAAACTGGGCTGTCGTAAAACCTGGCTCATTGTCCAATGTGATTTTTTTCACATTTGGAAAACTTTGAAGGACTTCCAATACTTTTTCACCCAAATTCAACTTATCATCAATTTGCTTAATTACCAGAAATTTTGAATAAGAATCAATACACGTAATAAATTTCAGGTTTTGGGCATAGAAAATGTCCAAGTTCAGGTACTCACCCTCCCTTTCAGGAATAGGAGCCTCTCCTATTTTTATTTTTTGTGGATGTCTGTTATATTTTGATTTATTACAAATTTCGCAGTGTTTTATATACTGCTTAAAATGGTCTACCATTTTTGCCCAATAATATTGCTTGTATATTTGCCTGCAATTTTCCTTGCAGTTTCTATGAGCCCTGGTGTGAGTCTGTTCAATAATACTCTGTTGGTCGTCTGTATTTGTGACGTCAACAGCAAATATCTGTGTATAAACAAATTTGTTGGTAAAAACATTTTTTACTGTTTCTTTAAAGTCGTACAAGTCCTCCGGTGTGCAATATATCGCCGTCACCAGACTTGGTTGCAAAAATTCCTTCAATATTGTTAAAAGATTCTCTCTAGAATCATATTCGATTATATTGCGAGTCCGACCAAAATTAGTTACTGACTCATGAATTGTAAAGTTATTCTTCGACAACAAGACCTGTTGCTTAAATTCATTCAATGGTTTCCCGGTTTCGGGTATAAGATTATCTTCGCTACTCTCGGCAGAATGTTGTGTTTCTGTATCTGATGGATCGTCAGAAATATTATTTAAAACTTGTCTAGACAGAGCGTCTGCCACTACATTACTTACTCCTGGCTTGTATATTATTTTTGGTGAAAATTCTTCGATAAAAGATCGCCATCTCTTTATCTTATGGTTTGGATTGCGCGTTGAAATAGCGAAGGACAATGGTTGGTGGTCAGTATAAATTTCTAGATCTTTGACACCGTAGAGATAGTTTCTTAGTGTTTTTAATGACCAAACGATAGCGTAAAGCTCTTTTTCATTAGTCGCGTAATTTGATTCGGTTGGAGTTAGTGTTTTAGAAATAAACGTAATTGGTTTGCCTTCTTGTGTTAACACCGCTCCTATTGCAACGTTAGAGGCATCCGTAGTAAGCACAAACTTCTTCGAAAAATCAGGCTGTGTGAGTTCAACTTGATTTATTAGGAGATTTTTCAGTTTCTCAAAGGCATCAATGGCTTCGTTATCTAATTTTATTTCAGTTTTCTTTGACATGTGCTGAGAGATCCTTCCGTTTTCTGCAGTTAAATATTTCGTTAAAGGTTTTGCAATTCTTGCATAGCCTGATATAAATTTTCGGTAGTACCCCGTCATTCCCAAAAAACTTCTTAATTGCCTAAGTGTTGTTGGTTTGGGGTAATCTAAAATTGTTTGTATTTTGTTTGGGTTAGTCTTAATGACATTGTGGGCTACTATATAACCCAAAAACTCAACTTCTTGTTGAAAGAACTTGGATTTCTCCAAGGATATTTTCATGTGGGAATTTTTTAATGTTTCAATTATAGTTTGCAGGTGCTTAATATGGGCTTCAAGACTATCCGAGAAGACGATAATATCGTCCATGTAGACGTGACATATTTTGCCAACGAATTCTCGTAGGATATCGTCCATGGCTCTCTGGAAAATTCCAGGACCGTTCTTTAGACCAAATGGCATCCTTACGAACTCATATTTTCCGTTGTTGACGGAAAACGCAGTTTTTTCAATGTCATCTGGTTTCATCAATATTTGGTGAAAACCAGATTCAAGGTCTATTGTAGAGAAGAATTTGGCTCTTCCCAGATTTGAAAGAATGACATTGCAGTCTGGAATTGGATACTTGTCCGCAATCGTTTGTTCATTAATTTTCTTATAATCAACAACCATCCGCATTTTCGGAGTACCGTCTTCATTTGTACCTTTCTTTGGTACTACCCATTTCGGTGAATTATACGGGCTTTTACTTGGACGAATGATTCCATCCTTCAGTAAATTTCCTATTTCTTTTTTTACAAAAGCATTGGCGGATAAAGGATAAGGATATTGTTTACTCCAGATTGGAGTTTCAACAATTGTTCTAATTTCCGCTTTAACGTCCGTGCGAAATGGTAGCACGGTGTTTATACTAGAATGAGTTCTTTTTATATCATTTATTATATTATTCCGAAGTGTATCCACATCCAGAATATTGTTAAGGGACGTTTCTTCCGACTTTTCTTGGTTTGATTCTACATAAATATTTTCCTTATTTTTTCCATAAGTTATTGTTTCATTTTCTAAATTTATTGCAACATTTGCCCTTTTTAGCAGGCTTATACCTATTAACATGTCATATTCCATGTTGTCCATCTCGTAAAAACGCTCTTTAACATTAAGTAATATTGTTTCATAGTAATGTGTCAGAAGTGAAAAGCCGTGAACTGTTTTCACTCGCTTTCTTACAACTAATTTTTCTCTATTGGGTAATATATTCTTTTTACAGTAGCAGTTAGTTGCTCCTGTGTCAATTAGAATTTTTATTTTGCTCCCGTCTAATTTAGTGCGGTAGAAGAAGGGGAGTCCAATCCTTCTTCTAAAAAAGCATCCTCCACTATATTATTAATTCTTTGAAATTTTTGCTGAGGCTGTGTGCTTTGTTGCACACTGAAAGGAAGTTCGCGCTTTACAGCTTCGTTGTAACCAGAGGGTCCCCTTCTATTGTCATAAAAAGGACGAGTAAAATGACGATTTGTATTTTGTTGGAAATTGTTGGTTGGCCTTTGCCATTTACTTAAGGAGGAATCGACTTCCATTGGTACTGGAGCCGAATGGGGATTATGTTCAGATCGATGGCGGTGATTATTTTGGAATCTGTGAGGTATGTTTGGAGCTAGCCTCAAAATGTTTTGGTTCCTATTGCTATTATTTTGAGTTTGGGTGCGATCGAATTGTAAAGCAAATGTAGCCCGGAGATTGTTTGATTCCAATTCCTGTGCTTTAGCCAACGCATTAGGCAAGTCACTGGGCGAAAGGGAAAAAAGAATATTTGAGAGTGGGGCATTTAGTCCTGTTATAAAAACTCGAAGGGCATATTGCCTGTTCTTATTATTTAATACGTGTGTTAAGTCTGAGTCAGTCCCATGTGTCATGATAGTTTTATTAATCAGCGAAGTTAATCCCTGATTTACCTTATTGTAATATTCTAAAATAGTAGATTGTCCCTGTCTCATAACACTTAATTCTTGTTCTATAAGGTGAATAGGACGTTTGTCGGCGTACGCAAAGTCCAGTACGCAATAGCGTCAAGGTTCAATACTGTCCCATGATTGGTCAATAAATCGTTCGCCTCTTCAATGATTTTATTTCGTAATATTGTTAAGGCAGCGTAATATTTTCGGCTGTTCTTAACATATAATCTCATCGAGTTATTGGCAGCTTCACGCCAGCTAACGTATGAAATTTTTCCATCGAATGTTGGCAAGGATTTTATTACATCTAACGTTTCCTCGCACCTGACGGAATTATCAATAATTTGTGTCTTATATTCTGTAACTGTATTTGACTGTGTTAAACGTCTCAGGTCTAATGTCAACTGGGTTATTTTTGTCTGCAATGGACCTATATGAGCTTCTATCAACTCCTTCATCTGGTCCGTAGTAGTCATGCTTCTGCTAGTTTTTAACGACCTAAATGTCTCAATAAGTTTATCTAATTCTTTGACTTGATCCAGCTTGCCACCAGATTTACAATTATATTTTTTATACTTATTCACAAAATTTATAAGATTTCAATAAATTTAATTTCTCAATTTCTTAACTCAACAAATTACAAAAACCACAATCAAAATTACAGATAAAAACTTACTACTAGTAATTCTCTGGATTCTGTTGTATTCCTCACGCTTGGTATAATGATGTTGAATTCTGTTGTATTCCCCACGCTTGGTAATGATGATGATGAATTCTGTTGTATTCCTCACGGTTAAGTCACTGATGATTTGTTTTCATTTGATTAAACTTCTTCTGCTGATTCGCAAATATTCAGTGTTTTCTTATTTTATATTTTTGAGCTTGTCTTTTTATTATTTCCTTTTTTTTTAGGTTTGGTTTCTTCAAGGCACATTCATAGAAATAACTTCACTTGGCCACGTAATTATATTTTTATATCTTCGATTACATTTATTTTCTAATGTTTTGTTACATATTAGAAATCATCAGTTTTAGGATTAGAATCCTTGTTAACTTTTCAATATTTATTTTTACAAAAATTTATTTATTTCGTTCTTGTTTCTCCTTTTATCAGGATACTTTATTGTTATATTTCCTGGTTTTCTTTTAAAGGATAATTTGTTTTTTCTCCCTTATCAGGAAATTTATTTGTCTTTTTTAGATCACTCGACCGAATCCTTACTTTTTGTTTTCAGGATATTACTTCGATGGAGGATCCCGGTTGAGCCCCCAATTAAATTGTTTGTTCAAAAAAAGATTAAAAAAAATTTATTTTTTATTTTCTATTCTTTATTATTCACCAGTTAATAGTACACTTAAGACTAACTTAAAATTACCACAGTACTCACAATTAGTACCTGTTTACAGTTTTAGAATTTTGCACAAAAAGCATTTTTCATGAGAGAATAAATTGCGAAACCCAACACCTTTATTTTCCTAGACATGTCGTCAGCATAAACGGTGGGAAAAGATTAAAATAAAATAAAAATCAAATACCTTAACTTGTACATATGTATATTGACACTTGAAATTTGTAAAAATTTTTTTTTATATAGGCTATAACAACTAACACTAAAATTAAAAAAATTTAAATTAAATGGTGGAGCATCAGTTAATGCAATTTTGACTATGTAAATTTGACAAATTGCTATATCTTGGAAACTGTAAGAGTTAAACTCTTGAAATTTTCAAAAACGGTAAAACTAAAAAATCCGAAAATTATAAAATCGCAAAAAATTTAAAAAATCGCCAAAACGAAAAAAATCGCTAAAATTAAAAAAACGCCAAAAACCGAAAAAAAAATCGTCAGAACGAGAAAAACGAGTCAAAACTAAAAAAAATCCCACAATGAAAAAAAACGCGCAAAAATCGCTTATATGAGAAAAAACGACAAAATCAAAAAAATCGCCAAAACGAAAAAAATCGCCAATATTAAAAAACGCTAAAATTAAAAAAACCCCAAAAACCAAAAAAATCGCCAAAACGAGAAAAACGTGTCAAAATTAAAAATAAACTTCCACAATGACAAAAAAATGCAAAAAACCGCAAAAATCGCCAAAACAAAAAAAAACATGCTTATATGAACAAAAATCGCTAAAAATAAAAAAAATCGCCTAAATAAAAAAAATCACCAAAATCAAAAAAAAATCGCCAAAACGAAAATAAATCGCCATAATTAAAAAAAAACGCCAAACTCTGAAAAAATTACCAAAACAAACAAAAAAAACCGAAAAAAATCCTCAAAACGAGAAAAATCCGCTAAAATCGCCAAAAAAAACGCTAAAATTAAAAAAACGCCAAAACAAAAAAATTATTGTAAACAAAAATCGCCAAAAATTAAAAAAAAATTGCCTAAATGAAAAGAAATCACCAAAATCAAAAAAATCGCCAAAACGAAAATAAATCGCCAAAATTAAAAAAAAAACGCCAAAAACCGAAAAAAATTGCATGTATGAAAAAAAATCGCCAAAAATTTTAAAAATCGCTTAAATAAAAAAAATAGTCAAAATCAAAATAATCCGGCAAAACGAAAAAAAAAAATCGTTAAAATTAAAAAAACCCCAAAAACCCAAAAAATCACCAAAACGAGAAAAAAGTGTCAAAACTAAAAAAATTGCCAAAAAGAAATAAAAACGCCAAAAACCGAAAAAATAGCCAAAACAAAAAAAAATGCCTCTATGGAAAAAATCGCCAAAAAATAAAAAAATCGCCTAAATGAAAAAAAATTTTCAAAATCAAAAAAATTGCCAGATGGAAAAAAAGTCGCCAAAAATAAAAAAACGCCAAAAACCGAAAAAAAATCGCTAAAACGAGAAAATAAGTGTCAAAACTAAAAAAATTGCTACAAAAAAAAATTAAGGATATATAAAAGTAAAAAAATCGCCTAAATGAAAAAAAATCGTCAAAATCAAAAAAAATCGCCAGAACGAAAAAATCGCCAAAATTAAAAAAACCCCAAAAACCGGAAAAATCGCCAAAACCAAAAAAATTGCCTATATGAAAAAAAATCGCCAAAAAAAGCACCAAATTAAACATAATGCCTAAAACCTAAAAATTGCACAAAAAGTATGAATTTTTTTCACAAAATTAATATGTACCTACATATCTCTGTGCTTATATTATACTACATAAACGCACTTTGGTAAAGGGTATATAAGATTCGGCACAGCCGAATATAGCACTCTTACTTGTTTAATTTTGCGTTTAAAAAGCATGCCTTCAGAATATAAAACTAATTCACTATAGCGCAGTCGTTATATGCCATTTGATTTTCCAGCAATTGAGCGTGAGCCTACGAACCACGAAATTGACTGTTATTTTTGCTTAGTCCAAGTAAATCATAATGAACGCCATAAGTGTATTGAGTATGCAGATGTCAACTCATTTAAAAAACCAACTCGTCATATGCCTGAAGTCCAATTTCTTCTTTGTCCAAAGCGGAAGCATGAGTCCGTTTCATCTGATTCAAGTGATTTTGACGACAGTAATTTAAAGGAGCAAAACAAATCAATAAATCCTCTCACATGAGGATGGTGAGCATTTTCACCAACAAATGCAAGAAATGGAACGTCGGTATCAAGGGGCGTATGATGAGGCGATGTTGGGGGATTATTGTTGATTCCATGTGCGAGAGGTAGAAAATAATTACAATAGACAAAGCAACTCAACAGTTTTAAGTAATTTTCAATTTCGTTTTTACCTATGTACATATATACAAGTACATACATACTTCTATATTTACTTGTGTCTTTTTATTTTTTTTTTATGATAAAAGTGGGATAATTCAATTAATCTTCCAGAACTTTATCATTTTCGCACCGATCTGTATTCTATTGAGCACAAAATGTTTCTATTAAAAGAATCTAACGTGATAAGTGAAAAAACCAAAATTGCAAAAAATCATAAAATTTTTTGTGAAATTTTAACTTTGTTCCACTGTCATTTCAAAGTAAATTTTTATAAGCAACTCATGGTTGTTTTAACAATTTTATTTTCTTTCAAGTAGAAAAAACAAATAGAAAAATTATTTAATACTTACCAAGATTCTTTTATATTCCATATATCGGTAATTTTGCATATCTCGAAATCTGTTCTACTCCTGACCGTTCTGAATTTAGATTCGGATTTGGTGAAAACCTCTACATTAAGATTATGTGTCAAATTTATTTGGTCACGACTTTTTTGAAATTTTGGTCCACAGTGTTATTAATGAACAAATAACACTAAAGTTAGTTTTAAATATTCTGACTAACACATAGTTGAACGGAACAACTAGCTGTTTTCGAGGGCCACTAAACCTTCATTATCAGCGTTCTTTTGTGTTTGGTTCACTGTAAAAAGTCCGCCACTTCTAAACTACGTAGGGCCATTATTACTACTTAATAATAGTTAAAAGTAGGATTTTGTCGGATGTATAAAACGCTATTCATTATAATAAATTTAATTTAACTTACCATGAAGATTGCATTTGCTTTTAACTTAGTGCTCACTTTAAGTTAAGCTAAAATTGTACTGATGAAAAACTTTTTATACTTCCGATAAATCCTACTTTTAATTTAGTTGTAATAATGGGCCCTAGAAGCAATTACTTGCTATCAGGAAAAGAATTTTGAAAGAAATATTTAAGTCATTATATTTGAATGTATAGTGTTAGAAAGCATGGTAGCTCCAAAGAGGAATAGGATATAACATCTTGCTATTGTCGTTAGAGATAGTAAAATTGATCTTTCATTACCAAAAAAAGCTTTCAGCAAATTTTAATACTTTGAATCAACACAATTCACATACTCCATTTGCACTGAAGACTGAGTATATAAAGCAAAACTCTACATCGACTGACACCGCATACACAGTGGACCAAATACAATGTACGCCGAGGGTGAAGGCATTGCGTCCTTCGAAAATAGCTGGTTGTTCCGTTCTGCTATTTTGGCAACCTAAAAGTGAAAAAAATCATACTGTGAAGTGTCAAAATAGATAACCGCTTGCATAAATCTTTCGAAAATTTTAGCTTCCGTCAATTAGCATAGAAAAATAAGAATGCTTACCAAAATCAATCGCTAGAATATCGTTGCTTATATATATACATTTTGCTTTATACAAAATCCTTATTTGTAAATCAGTACAATTTATCGCAACTCCTTAAATTCTGAATTTTGTAACATAGTAGTTCTTCGCAATGGCAGATGATCAGAAAATTTTTACCTGACATTTTTGAAAACTCAATCATAAAGATAAGAAGTTTTTGTTTTATCTTTTTCTCGTATTCATTTTAAAATATAATATTACAATAATCATATTACCAAATTTCCTACTGGTCTATATAACAAACAACTCCGATTTAATATTGTGAATCTACGTATGTATGTACGTATATTTATATCAATATGCATACATACACACACACGTACACACACTTGTGCACTATGACTGCGTATGTATGTATGTATGTATATGTGTGTGTTTTTAACCGGCACCACTAAATAAACTTGGCGGTTTTTATATTTTAAATGTAAATGCAAATTTCTTGTTCCATTCTTTCTGCCAGCCAGTGCGACCGTTGAGAAATTTCAAAAAGTGGCACAAAAAGGGGATTTAAGAAATTAAAGTGGCACAAAAAGGGGATTTTTATCATAAAAGGGTCAACTATTTTAGGAACAAAAATTTAAAATATAAACACGATTTCGATTTAATTTCATTCATTTTACTATGGATTAAATTTTATTTACAAGTGAAATTTTAGAAACAACGAAACCATTATAAATCTATAGATAAAAAACTAAATAACAATTCATGAATAAGAAATAACGAAATATATTTATTTGACATTGGATGACAAATATAAAACAACAACACTCATATTTATTTGTTGCAAATGCCGATTTAACGAAAATATACACTGGCTTCATTTGTTAGCAATAAAGTTTAAAAATTTATCATTATTAACATTATAAAGCTGCCATTTATTATACTATGACATAAAGTGTATTGCCCCTATAACCAGAAACTACCAAGGTGTATATAACTAGGTGGCAGTACTACTTCAGCTGATAATTTTTTGCTCTATGTGGCTTATAGCTAACGAATGTCAAAAACTTCGTTTTATTTTGGTGGAGCTAAGTGGAGCTAAATTAGGGTTTTGCATCATAGCCTGCTTGCCGAAAGAGTACACAAGACATCCTCTGTAGTTAGCGGTGTGATTACCTCCACAATTACTAAATTTTTAGGTTTGGTACAACCAGCAATACCGTGCAATTCACCGCAGATAACACAAACTGAAGGTAAATTGCAGTAAGTTTTTGTGTGACCATATTCTTGAAAATTATGGAAATGTACGGCAGAAAGCTTATGTGGCTCTTCAACTGCTATTTTTCGGTGTAAGAGATATTTTAAATTATAAATTGCATGAGTCTCATTTTTTTCAATTTTATATCGTTTGGCTCAAGTCCGACGCGAAAAAGAGGTTGAGGAATCTTTGCCCTATTCATTTTGTTAGATTAGGGCTGCGAAAAGTATGAGCCCATCAACCAAGACACTCGAACAAACAAAGCATTTGATTTTCGATCATCAGTGGTTATCGAACATCGAAAATGAAAATTTTGTTGACCAACGAATTTTCTATCGAGTGATATTCATGACTCCCATGATGCTGTGTGTCCTTTTTTCTGTGTAAAAGGAAATAGTAGGGAAGTTATAAAATAATTGGCAATATTACTATTGGATTTTATTAAATTATTAAATAGAAACTTAAAAGTTCTCTCTAGTTAAATTAGAATAGCAGAATCCTTACTAAAATCTAATATAGCGAGGTTATATAGCTTCAAAATTTTACTTAAGCTAGCATCACTGAAATCAATTTATTTGTTTTTATGAAAAATGATTTCTAAAAAGGTATGTACCTTTTGTATAGGAGACGAAACAAATAATTAAACACACCAAAAGTACTTTAATTTGAAATTTATTTGCTGGTGGTTCAGCTTGGTTTATATACATTTCATTGTTGCTGTAACAAATCATCAGTAGACTTCAAGCACACATTTTGAGTAGTCACATATGTACCCGTATTACAGCTTTTTTCAATTATTATTTATTTTCAATAGAAAAAATATATATAAAAAAGCTCTAATACGAGTATATATGCTACCACTTATTTGTGAATAAATTCAGAATTCACGGAATGATTTCTAATAAATTTGGCTTATTTTTTTATAACATATGAATGTATCACAATTAATAATAAAATATAAAATTTTCTTCAGTTTAAAATTTTAATGAGTCATTTAAAAAACAATGTTCTTAATTTTTTTAAAAATTTATTTTTTTTATAAAACTTTGGAAATATCTCCAAAACTATAAGACTGTTGAAATATTAACGTCGACGTTATTTAAATGCATATTCTTTTTTTAGCCTTCTATGTAATTTTTTATTTAATCAAGGAACTGGTTCTCAAGTAAATGCAAATTATGTGATGCAGCATCCTCTTTTTTCTTAATAACGGAAAATCTCGAGATACAGAGCCAATTGAAAAAAAAACTGATTTGGAGGAATCAATACACAGTACTTAGTGTACACAAATTGACTACGAAACCTTTGCCCTTACACAATAAATTTTATTTTGTTGACCTGTGTTATAAATGGGATATGCATTTGTAGCTATATAAGTTTAACAATATTTTCCTGAAATAAATCAATATCTATTTAACTCATGAAACTAATGTTGATGTCAGTATGCATTCGATCTTAACACCTTAAGTTTTAAATTAATTATTTCATGAAATTTTTTTCTTAATCCGGAAAAGAGAATCACGAATCTATTATCATAACAAGATAAAATAATTATTCTATTAGACATACAAACATACATAAGTAAGAAATAATTTATAGTCCGGCTTAAGTTCAGTAATTTCAATTCTTATTGAATGAAATATTTTTTATTAATTAATGTGAGTTTCTAAAGAAGAGAAGAAAAATTAAACTTAAGACTTTAAGCTGGGGGGAATACCGATACTTTTCTGTGCAGCCACGCACTTCATCAGCACCCTAGTCTATCTACTTGGGTAGAGATTCTAATTAAATTCAGCTATTTAACTTAAATTTTCAATGAAACGGTATACGAGAAACGATTGTTGTGTATACAATTGATTTAACTTTGGTAAACACATTTATAAGTATCACTATTAATTTTCTTTTTTTCCATTTTTTCATTTTTTTATTTAGGTTAGCACGAAATTATATTACTCTACTTAAGTATTTTTAACTATCCTTGCTTATCTTTTACGATCATCACATTAATTATTTTTACTTATTCGATGTAACATCGGTACATGCATGTAAGTATTATTGTAGTGGCTTTATGTTACTTTGTTGTTGCATTCTACAGTTTATTTGGGTTTCCAGCATTCTAAAACTGTGATTGCCAAGTGAACAGTGATTGCCAAGTGAATATATTTTTTCACGTGCCCATGATAAATTAAGTGAGATATTTGTAGATTTTTAATTGAACTTTAGTGATTTTTAATCATAAATAATTTTTAGTCAGGCTTAAGTTCAGGTAAAAGGTAAAAGCTTAAAGTCTAAGTTTAATTTTTCTTCTCTTCTTTATAAACTCAAATTAATTAATAAAAAATATTTCATTCAAGAAGAATTGAAATAACTGAACTTAAGCCTGACTAAAAATTATTTCTGATTAAAAATAACTAAAGTTCAATTAAAACTCTACAAATGTCTTATCGAACATCGAAAATGAAAATTTTGTTTACCAACGAATTTTCTATCGAGTGATATTCATAATATGCACATTCTTGATAATTTGTGCGATCAGTACTCTCGACTACAGTGGAAGATCGAAATTTGCTCATAATAAGGCCCTTAGTTGAAACAAAAATTGAATCATAGTGGCTCCTCGTTCACAATAGTTGCTGGTCAATTTTGTTATAAAAAAACCAGGACAATATAAGAGTACACCAGGACACCAGGACAATTTGTCTAAATCCAGGACAAATTCTGGAAAACTAGAACGCATGGCAGCCCTATGTTAAATACATTTTTCCCTTAAACCCCTAGAAGACAAGTGCATCTTCTAATAATAAGAGCGTTTAAATTTTTTTCTATCAAATAGATTGGTGGCGGCTTGGATGTTTTGTTTTTAGGCATGGAATATTTTACGTGTATAGGCTTGCAATATTATTGCAAAGGCTGAATTTTAATAAAAGTATTTACAGCACTTTTCTAAGATTGAGCCTTATGGTAGTAAGTGTGTTATAAACTATTTACATAGCGTAATGGTGCTGTAACTGCAGATGTCTTAGATTTTCATTGCTCCCGCAATTTTCTGGAGAACTCCAGGGATTTTTAGCCTAGCTTGTGTCTTTGTTAAAATGTTCTTGAGTTAAATAAGTGGTTCGTGATAGTAATAGCTGAAAGTGTCTCTCATACCTTATATAATAACAACCCTTTTCAACACGCCAAGTTTGGTTTGCAAAGTCTTAATTTAGCTAGGAGAGAGTCAGAAAATGACTGTACTACTACCTCTGTCCCTCACGCAGCTGAAATAAGGCTTAGCAAAGTAAATTTTGCCTGTGGAAAATGGGTATAAGTTCGAAAGTAAATTAAATGTTTGTTTTTTTCTTTAGCGGCTAAACCAAGGAACCGTTTTTGATGAAATTAATAATATAGATAGATCTAAATCTAGACGGACACGGATAATATAGGTTTTTTAAAAACTAGGAGCACGAGAGTATGTTGGGGAAAATTTCTTCATCTAAGAACTATCTATCCGATTTTTATGAAATTCATAACATAGATATATCTGAGTCTAACAAAGCACATGGCTATACAAGTTTTAAGAAATAAATGCAAGAGGAGGTGAAGGGGGCAATTTCCACCTTTTTGAAACTATATAACCAATTTTGATGAAATTCAAAACATGTATAGATATGTATATATTTTATTAAAAATAAGATTATCAGTGGTAAAGGGGCAATTTCTAAGGAAAGTAAAAGGTATGGAACTATGTTCCTACCCGGTATCCCATGATGCTGTGTGTCCTTTTTTCTGTGTAAAAGGAAATAGTAGGGAAGTTTTAAAATAATTGGCAATATTACTATTGGATTTTATTAAATTATTAAATAGAAACATAAAAATTCTCTCTAGTTAAATTAGAGTAGCAGAGTCCTTACTAAAAACTAATATAGTTAGGTTATATAGCTTCGAAGTTTTACTTAAGCTAGGATCACTGAAATTAATTTATTTGTTTTTATGAAAAATGATTTCTAAACACATACCTTTTGTATAGGAGACGAAACAAATAATTAAACACACCAAAAGTACGTTGTAATACTACAAAATATTAAAAAAATGTACGTTGGTTAATCGGTTAATAGACTGAAACTAAC
Source organism: Tachina fera (assembly GCA_905220375.1). Taxonomy (NCBI): domain Eukaryota; kingdom Metazoa; phylum Arthropoda; class Insecta; order Diptera; family Tachinidae; genus Tachina; species Tachina fera. The sequence goes on from LR999967.1 coordinate 49,263,684, forward strand.
CGGCGTAACTGCTAATCGAAAAAAGCCGAAATGTTCATCAAAAATTTTGAATTAACCAATTAGTCAATCGGGCAGTAATATATAAAAGTGATTAACAATTTTAAAGTAAGACTAGTTTCAAAATAAAACTATTTATACATTTTAGAATAGTGTTTTTTACAGGGACCGAAAATAATTGTTTTTTTATATTTTAAATGCGTTTCACTTTTTTATAAAATTTTTCTTAATGTAAACGAAGAGTTACTCTTTGAAAACATTATGATAACAAGGGGATCTTTCTGTCTCCAGTAAATTTCAGATCTCGGTTTTAATAAAATTGTTTTGCGTGGTTTATATGGCTGCCCACTACACGCAGTCCTTCAAGTAGAATGAATTTTTACATATAATTCAAAAAATCTAAGTTCCTTATTTCATTTTCAATGTCTTAGTAGGTTTTTTAGACACAATATTTGGAAGACTTTTTAGTACAGGAAAAATTTCTGAGTCCACATTTAAAACTACTGATTCTGTAACTAAATTCAAATTTTTGATTTTTGCGCTATCGAAATCAAAAATTTTTTTCTGTAAGGGGTTCTGTGCATATTTATTTACTAAATACAAACAAATAAACAAATTGTCAAAATATGAGGAATATTTGAATGAAATAAGTTCGTCAATCGTCTTTTTGATAAATGTGTCATATTTAACAACACCAGTTCTCGTTGTACATTCATAGTGAACAGTCGATTTAGCGGAGTTTTTATTTCATACTAAACAAAAAAAATTGTACGAAAAAATATTCGGAATACATATTGTTATTGTTAGCTTTATTTGCATTGCTAATATTTTTTACATAGTCATAATTAACAAAAACAAAAAAACCGAAATCAAAAAAAAAACAAACAAACAAACAATAGTGCCCTTGAGGAATACTCTATATGAGTACCTCAAAAACAAATAACTGTGAAGTGAGTTCTAATGGCAGAAATGCCTATTTTACTGTGAGTTCTGAAGCTCTTAATTAAAATAATAAAAATAAAAAATCTAATGATAGACTTACTGAGAGCTCTGAAGCTCTTAATGATAACAAATTAAATAAAAAATCTGATAGTAGACTTTTTTTTAACGGCGAGGCAACTTTTTCGTCAGCGATCAACTTCGCTTTGTCCAATGCCAACTAGTGATTCGTTAACATTACCGTTGCCTAGTACTTCTACATTTAACTCAGCGATATCATCCGCTTCGGGCTCGTGGTCATCACTTAACCAAGTTTTTACTGAAGTTAAGAGCAGCCCAAAACCCAAGGTCCAAGTGGGAATGAACAGATATATTACAGTGGTAAAGCGAGGACGAAGCCCAAAGTCTTCGAAAATTTCATCTGCTCCAAAATTGTCTAGGGATAACAGCGCATCCTCTATTAACCGCCAAAATCGTACACGGTACTGCTGGTTGTACTAAGCCTAAAGATCTAGCAGAAAAAAAATGTAGTAATTGTGGAGGTAATCACACCGCTAACTACAGAGGATGTCCTGTCTATTCTTTCGTTAAACAGACTATGGGGCAAAAACCTAAATTAGCTCCAGCACAAACAGCAAACGCTTACTCCGCCACTTTTGCTCAAATGAGCCAACCTGTCACTTCACGTGTATCGTATGCCGATGCAGCTAAGACAAGTTATATTCCCACACAAAATATTCCGCCTCAAAATAATTCAACGAATGCAAACTCAAGCTTTAATTTTAGTCGCCTTGAAGCTACTATCGAAAATCAAGTGCTGACTATAAATAATTTTACAACAAATATGACTAGCATGATGCAATAAATGCTACGAATGCAGTCTACACTGCTTCAAGCATTAGTTAACAAGCCATGAACACGTTAAAGATAAGTTTCTAGAACGCAAACGGCATTCGCCAACACTTGAGCACTTCCTCACGGAAAAAAATATTGATATAATGTTGGTGTCTCAGATTCATTTGACTTCAAGAAGCCTATTCAAAATTAATGGCTACATTTTATATGATTCAAAGGACCCAAGAGGAAGAGCTTGCGGGGGATCAGCAATTTTAATAAAGTCAAGACTCAAGACTCATTATATTCTTGACAACATTTGTGAAGAACATCTACAAGCAACGAATATTTGTATCGAAAATTTTTGCACAAATTTTGTCATATCATCAATTTACTCCCCTCCTAGATTCGCAATTACTGAGGATCAATACGAGGATTTCTGCAAATCTCTTGGCCCTTGTTTCGTAGCAGCTGGAGACTATAATGCAAAACATACTTTCTGGGGTTCGCGTCTTATCACTCCTAGAGGACGAGCGTTGTTCAACACAATTTCAAAAATGGGCTTGGACGTCATTTCGAGTGGGGAGCCCACTTACTGGCCTACTGTAATACATAAAATTCCGGATATTATAGATTTTGGCGTCATGAAAAATATTTCTAGGGAATTAATTCACGTCGAAGCTTCCCTAGATCTATCGTCCGATCACTCTCCCACGATCGTTACAATTTGTAGCCCACTGAGAAGTGCGCTACCTCACCCATATGTGAAAATGGTCAGTAGTTTTAATTGGCTGCGATTCAAAAAATATCTTAGTAGTCATTGCACTGAAAACATTAAGCTAAGAACTCATGACGATATTGAATCTAATATTGCTAATCTTAACGAAAATATTAAGCAGGCAGCTGAACATGCCACTTCCTCCCATCCGCAGACTGGGTTTAACAGAATACATTCTACAGATATTGAACTTCTCGTATGTGTAAAAAGAAGAGCTAGAAGAGAATGGCAACAGCACAGATCACCCCAAAATAAAATTAGATTAAAAGAGTGCACTAAAAGACTCCAAGAACTGCTTGCATATGAAAAAACTGCATCTCTTAAAAACTATCTGGAAAATCTCGATGTCACACCAGCATCTAATTATTCTTTGTGGCGCGCTGCGAGAAGAATTAAAACACCCGTTGAGTTTAAGCCACCTCTGCGCACTTCTACCGGAGTTTGGGCCAGGAGTGATATTGAAAAAGGTAACTTGTTTCCAAAGCATTAAATGCATTTACCCATGTATTTACCCAAAACACATGTACTGGTGTTGTTGATTTCCTGAGTGTAGTTGCGCTACCCCCTCGACCCATAAAATTTAAAATGTGTAATGTACAAAATCTAATTGCTGAACTCAATCCGAAGAAAGCACCGGGTGTTGATGGAATTAGTAACCAAATGGTAATAAAATTGGCTCGTATTGCAATTAGAATCATGTTATTCATTTTTAATGCCATTTTACGACTAGAGTATTATCCCCACAGCTGGAAGCTTGCCAAAGTTAAAATGATTCCAAAGCCGGACAAAGATCTTACCAAGGCAGAATCATACAGGCAAATAAGTCTGCTATCAACAATGTCAAAACTTTTCGAAAAACTGCTCATTTCAAAATTGTCCCCAATTCTAATTGGTAGTGGGTGCATCCCAGACCATCAGTTTGGTTTTAGAAGTCAGCATAGCACCATTGAACAAACGCATAGATTGGTTCAATGTATAAGAAGAACATTTAAAGAAAAGAAGTACTGTTCTGCACTGTTTATTGACGTTTCGCAGGCATTTGATAAAGTTTGGCATGAAGGCCTAATTTTAAAATTAAAATCATATCTACCAATAAATTTGGTGAATTTATTAGAAAGTTACATTACTACCCGGAAGTTTACGGTTGTGGAAGGAGAATTCATGAGTGTGCTCGAAACTATATCATCCGGTGTGCCACAGGGGAGTATACTGGGACCAGTTTTGTATTTAATTTATACTTGTGATATGCCTTTGAGCAGCAATATCCATACATCTACGTTTGTCGATGATACAGCCTGCCTAAGTATGCACGAAAATCCTCATGAGGCTTCCCGATATCTACAAGAACATATAACACAACTGGAACTATGGTTAAAATTATGGAGAATTAAGGTAAACGAGCAAAAGTGTGTTCAGGTAACATTTACCCTGCGAAGAGATACTTGTTCCCCAATTCGAATCAACAATCAAGTTGTTCCTCAGCATTCACATGTAAAATACCTTGGTATACACCTTGATCGACGACTTACATGGAAACACCATATTGACTCAAAGCTAATACAAATGAAACTTAAACTAACTCAGATATATTGGCTGATTGGTAGAAATGCAAAACTCCTAGACTGCAAACTTTAACTATACAAGTCGCTCTTGAAACCAATATGGTGCTACGGAATTCAGTTATGGGGTACTGCTTCAGCTTCTAACGTCGAGAGAATCCAACGAAGGCAAAACAAAATTTTACGTTTGATAACATCGGCTCCATGGTACATAAAAAACTCAAATATACATCGTGATTTGAATATGCCACTAGTGATTGAAGAAATAGCAAAATACGCAGGCAAATATTTAACAAAACTCGAGTCATATCCTAATCCGCTTGCTCGTAACATCTTGAATTTTACTGGCCACATTCGCTTGAAAAAGAAGGACACAAGGGCTCTTCTATTCAACACTCCAGATGGGATTTCTTGAAAATATTTTTTTTCTCTTTTTTTTTTTTGATTATCACTACTTATGTATTATTTATAACTATCACTAAGTTTATGTCCGACAGTGGTCGGGCCTAATACTTATATTTCAGATTTAAGATTTGAATACTTATTGTTAGTTCATAATTGAAGATACAATAAATTAATAAATGTATTAAATAAAAAAAAAATATTTAACAACATTGCACCAAACAAACAATAAGAAAACTTATTTCACTATGTTGGCTATTAAGCAAATAACCAAATGCACGTTGTTGCCTGTAAGGATTTTTTAAAACCAAAAGTAGTCGGTATTAACAGAAATATTTCCGAAGTTGTAATAATAGCAATAAAGGTATTTATTAATATATGCAATTGAGATGTAGACAAGCTAAGATCTAAATATAATATTTCAAGGTTTTTTAAGCTTTCTGTACATGCAAGAAGCTAAAAAATTAATTTTTTTAGCTTTGTAATTAAACAGGCCAACATGATTTTTAAGGTCAGTACTTTGATAGTAAATTTTCGTGCATATGATACCAATCTCCAATGCCTATAAATTACTTTTATTTAAGATTTTCCGTTTAAAAAAAAATAGCATGCCGCATCACATAATTTGGATTTACTTAAGAATCAGTTCTTTGATCAAATAGAAAAATACACAGAAGGCTAGAAAAAATTGACCTTTAAATAACGTACTTATTAATTTAATGAATTATTATGACCTTAATTTTTTAATGGTCTTATACTTTCGGAGATATTCGGAAAGTTTTATACAAAAACATAAATTTTTTAAAAAACATTAAGAAAATCGTATTTTAAAAGACTCACTAAAATTTTAAACTGAAGAACATTTTATATTTAATTATTAATTAAGATACATTCATATATTATAAATAAAATTAGCCAAATTTTTTAAAAATCATTCCATGAATTCTGACTTTATTCACAATTCATTGGTAGCATATACACTCGTATTACAGCTTTTTTAAATTATTATTTATTTTCAATTGAAAAAAATATTTAAAAAAGCTCAAATACGAGTATATATGCTACCACTTAATTGTGAATAAATTCAGAATTCACGGAATGATTTCTAATAAATTTGGCTTTTTTAATTAATAATAAAATATAAAATTTTCTTCAGTTTAAAATTTTAATGAGTCATTTAAAAAATGATGTTCTTAATTTATTTGTTTGTATAAACTGGAATATCTCCAAAACTATAATATATATATACCGTTGAAAAATTAATGTGGACGTTATTTAAATGCTCATTCGTTTTCTAGCCTTCTATGTAATTTTTTATTTAATCAAGGAACTGGTTCTCAAGTAACTGCAAATTATGTGATGCAGCATCCTCTTTTTTCTTAATAACGGAAAATCTCGGGATACAGAGCCAATTGAAAAAAAAACTGATTTAGAGGAATCGATACACAGTACTTAGTGCACACAAATTGACTACGAAACCTTTGACATACACAAAAAATTTTATTTTGTTGACCTGTGTTTTAAATGGGATATGCATTTGTAGCTGCATAAGTTTAACAATCTTTTCCTGAAATAAATCAATATCTCACTCATGAAACTAATGTTGATGTCAGTATGCATTCGATCTTAACACCTTAAGTTTTAAATTAATTATTTCATGAAATTTTTTTCTTAATCGCGAAAAGAGAAACACGAATCTATTATCATAACAAGATAAAATAATTATTCTATTAGACATACAAACATACATAAGTAAGAAATAATTTATAGTCCGGCTTAAGTTCAGTAATTTCAATTCTTATTGAATGAAATATTTTTTATTAATTAATGTGAGTTTCTAAAGAAGAGAAGAAAAATTAAACTTAAGACTTTAAGCTGGGGGGAATACCGATACTTTTCTGTGCAGCCACGCACTTCATCAGCACCCTAGTCTATCTACTTGGGTAGAGATTCTAATTAAATTCAGCTATTTAACTTAAATTTTCAATGAAACGGTATACGAGAAACGATTGTTGTGTATACAATTGATTTAACTTTGGTAAACACATTTATAAGTATCACTATTAATTTTCTGTTTTTCCATTTTTTCATTTTTTTATTTAGGTTAGCACGAAATTATATTACTCTACTTAAGTATTTTTAACTATCCTTGCTTATCTTTTACGATCATCACATTAATTATTTTTACTTATTCGATGTAACATCGGTACATGCATGTAAGTATTATTGTAGTGGCTTTATGTTACTTTGTTGTTGCATTCTACAGTTTATTTGGGTTTCCAGCATTCTAAAACTGTGATTGCCAAGTGAACAGTGATTGCCAAGTGAATATATTTTTTCACGTGCCCATGATAAATTAAGTGAGATATTTGTAGATTTTTAATTGAACTTTAGTGATTTTTAATCATAAATAATTTTTAGTCAGGCTTAAGTTCAGGTAAAAGGTAAAAGCTTAAAGTCTAAGTTTAATTTTTCTTCTCTTCTTTATAAACTCAAATTAATTAATAAAAAATATTTCATTCAAGAAGAATTGAAATAACTGAACTTAAGCCTGACTAAAAATTATTTCTGATTAAAAATAACTAAAGTTCAATTAAAACTCTACAAATGTCTTATCGAACATCGAAAATGAAAATTTTGTTTACCAACGAATTTTCTATCGAGTGATATTCATAATATGCACATTCTTGATAATTTGTGCGATCAGTACTCTCGACTACAGTGGAAGATCGAAATTTGCTCATAATAAGGCCCTTAGTTGAAACAAAAATTGAATCATAGTGGCTCCTCGTTCACAATAGTTGCTGGTCAATTTTGTTATAAAAAAACCAGGACAATATAAGAGTACACCAGGACACCAGGACAATTTGTCTAAATCCAGGACAAATTCTGGAAAACTAGAACGCATGGCAGCCCTATGTTAAATACATTTTTCCCTTAAATCCCTAGAAGACAAGTGCATCTTCTAATAATAAGAGCGTTTAAATTTTTTTTTATCAAATAGATTGGTGGCGGCTTGGATGTTTTGTTTTTAGGCATGGAATATTTTACGTGTATAGGCTTGCAATATTATTGCAAAGGCTGAATTTTAATAAAAGTATTTACAGCACTTTTCTAAGATTGAGCCTTATGGTAGTAAGTGTGTTATGTAAACTATTTACATAGCGTAATGGTGCTGTAACTGCAGATGTCTTAGATTTTCATTGCTCCCGCAATTTTCTGGAGAACTCCAGGGATTTTTAGCCTAGCTTGTGTCTTTGTTAAAATGTTCTTGAGTTAAATAAGTGGTTCGTGATAGTAATAGCTGAAAGTGTCTCTCATACCTTATATAATAACAACCCTTTTCAACACGCCAAGTTTGGTTTGCAAAGTCTTAATTTAGCTAGGAGAGAGTCAGAAAATGACTGTACTACTACCTCTGTCCCTCACGCAGCTGAAATAAGGCTTAGCAAAGTAAATTTTGCCTGTGGAAAATGGGTATAAGTTCGAAAGTAAATTTAATGTTTGTTTTTTTCTTTAGCGGCTAAACCAAGGAACCGTTTTTGATGAAATTAATAATATAGATAGATCTAAATCTAGATGGACACGGATAATATAGGTTTTTTAAAAACTAGGAGCACGAGAGTATGTTGGGGAAAATTTCTTCATCTAAGAACTATCTATCCGATTTTTATGAAATTCATAACATAGATATATCTGAGTCTAACAAAGCACATGGCTATACAAGTTTTAAGAAATAAATGCAAGAGGAGGTGAAGGGGGCAATTTCCACCTTTTTGAAACTATATAACCAATTTTGATGAAATTCAAAACATGTATAGATATGTATATATTTTATTAAAAATAAGATAATCAGTGGTAAAGGGGCAATTTCTAAGGAAAGTAAAAGGTATGGAACTATGTTCCTACCCGGTATCCCATGATGCTGTGTGTCCTTTTTTCTGTGTAAAAGGAAATAGTAGGGAAGTTATAAAATAATTGGCAATATTACTATTGGATTTTATTAAATTATTAAATAGAAACATAAAAATTCTCTCTAGTTAAATTAGAGTAGCAGAGTCCTTACTAAAAACTAATAAAGTTAGGTTATATAGCTTCGAAGTTTTACTTAAGCTAGGATCACTGAAATTAATTTATTTGTTTTTATGAAAAATGATTTCTAAACACATACCTTTTGTATAGGAGACGAAACAAATAATTAAACACACCAAAAGTACGTTGTAATACTACAAAATATTAAAAAAATATACGTTGGTTAATCGGTTAATAGACTGAAACTAACCGGCGTAACTGCTAATCGAAAAAAGCCGAAATGTTCATCAAAAATTTTGAATTAACCAATTAGTCAATCGGGCAGTAATATATAAAAGTGATTAACAATTTTAAAGTAAGACTAGTTTCAAAATAAAACTATTTATACATTTTAGAATAGTGTTTTTTACAGGGACCGAAAATAATTGTTTTTTTTTTTATTTTAAATGCGTTTCACTTTTTTATAAAATTTTTCTTAATGTAAACGAAGAGTTACTCTTTGAAAACATTATGATAACAAGGGGATCTTTCTGTCTCCAGTAAATTTCAGATCTCGGTTTTAATAAAATTGTTTTGCGTGGTTTATATGGCTGCCCACTACACGCAGTCCTTCAAGTAGAATGAATTTTTACATATAATTCAAAAAATCTAAGTTCCTTATTTCATTTTCAATGTCTTAGTAGGTTTTTTAGACACAATATTTGGAAGACTTTTTAGTACAGGAAAAATTTCTGAGTCCACATTTAAAACTACTGATTCTGTAACTAAATTCAAATTTTTGATTTTTGCGCTATCGAAATCAAAAATTTTTTTCTGTAAGGGGTTCTGTGCATATTTATTTACTAAATACAAACAAATAAACAAATTGTCAAAATATGAGGAATATTTGAATGAAATAAGTTCGTCAATCGTCTTTTTGATAAATGTGTCATATTTAACAACACCAGTTCTCATAGTGAACAGTCGATTTAGCGGAGTTTTTATTTCATACTATACAAAAAAAAATTGTACGAAAAAATATTCGGAATACATATTGTTATTGTTAGCTTTATTTGCATTGCTAATATTTTTTACATAGTCATAATTAACAAAAACAAAAAAACCGAAATCAAAAAAAAAACAAACAAACAAACAATAGTGCCCTTGAGGAATACTCTATATGAGTACCTCAAAAACAAATAACTGTGAAGTGAGTTCTAATGGCAGAAATGCCTATTTTACTGTGAGTTCTGAAGCTCTTAATTAAAATAATAAAAATAAAAAATCTAATGATAGACTTACTGAGAGCTCTGAAGCTCTTAATGATAACAAATTAAATAAAAAATCTGATAGTAGACTTTTTTTTAACGGCGAGGCAACTTTTTCATCAGCGATCAACTTCGCTTTGTCCAATGCCAACTAGTGATTCGTTAACATTACCGTTGCCTAGTACTTCTACATTTAACACAGCGATATCATCCGCTTCGGGCTCGTGGTCATCACTTAACCAAGTTTTTACTGAAGTTAAGAGCAGCCCAAAACCCAAGGTCCAAGTGGGAATGAACAGATATATTACAGTGGTAAAGCGCGGACGAAGCCCAAAGTCTTCGAAAATTTCATCTGCTCCAAAAATGTCTAGGGATAACAGCGCATCCTCTATTAACCGCCAAAATCGTACACGGTACTGCTGGTTGTACTAAGCCTAAAGATATAGCAGAAAAAAAATGTAGTAATTGTGGAGGTAATCACACCGCTAACTACAGAGGATGTCCTGTCTATTCTTTCGTTAAACAGACTATGGGGCAAAAACCTAAATTAGCTCCAGCACAAACAGCAAACGCTTACTCCGCCACTTTTGCTCAAATGAGCCAACCTGTCACTTCACGTGTATCGTATGCCGATGCAGCTAAGACAAGTTATATTCCCACACAAAATATTCCGCCTCAAAATAATTCAACGAATGCAAACTCAATCTTTAATTTTAGTCGCCTTGAAGCTACTATCGAAAATCAAGTGCTGACTATAAATAATTTTACAACAAATATGACTAGCATGATGCAATAAATGCTACGAATGCAGTCTACACTGCTTCAAGCATTAGTTAACAAGCCATGAACACGTTAAAGATAAGTTTCTAGAACGCAAACGGCATTCGCCAACACTTGAGCACTTCCTCACGGAAAAAAATATTGATATAATGTTGGTTTCTCAGATTCATTTGACTTCAAGAAGCCTATTCAAAATTAATGGCTACATTTTATATGATTCAAAGGACCCAAGAGGAAGAGCTTGCGGGGGATCAGCAATTTTAATAAAGTCAAGACTCAAGACTCATTATATTCTTGACAACATTTGTGAAGAACATCTACAAGCAACGAATATTTGTATCGAAAATTTTTGCACAAATTTTGTCATATCATCAATTTACTCCCCTCCTAGATTCGCAATTACTGAGGATCAATACGAGGATTTCTGCAAATCTCTTGGCCCTTGTTTCGTAGCAGCTGGAGACTATAATGCAAAACATACTTTCTGGGGTTCGCGTCTTATCACTCCTAGAGGACGAGCGTTGTTCAACACAATTTCAAAAATGGGCTTGGACGTTATTTCGAGTGGGGAGCCCACTTACTGGCCTACTGTAATACATAAAATTCCGGATATTATAGATTTTGGCGTCATGAAAAATATTTCTAGGGAATTAATTCACGTCGAAGCTTCACTCTCCCACGATCGTTACAATTTGTAGCCCACTGAGAAGTGCGCTACCTCACCCATCTGCGAAAATGGTCAGTAGTTTTAATTGGCTGCGATTCAAAAAATATCTTAGTAGTCATTGCACTGAAAACATTAAGCTAAGAACTCATGACGATATTGAATCTAATATTGCTAATCTTAACGAAAATATTAAGCAGGCAGCTGAACATGCCACTTCCTCCCATCCGCAGACTGGGTTTAACAGAATACATTCTACAGATATTGAACTTCTCGTATGTGTAAAAAGAAGAGCTAGAAGAGAATGGCAACAGCACAGATCACCCCAAAATAAAATTAGATTAAAAGAGTGCACTAAAAGACTCCAAGAACTGCTTGCATATGAAAAAACTGCATCTCTTAAAAACTATCTGGAAAATCTCGATGTCACACCAGCATCTAATTATTCTTTGTGGCGCGCTGCGAGAAGAATTAAAACACCCGTTGAGTTTAAGCCACCTCTGCGCACTTCTACCGGAGTTTGGGCCAGGAGTGATATTGAAAAAGGTAACTTGTTTCCAAAGCATTAAATGCATTTACCCATGTATTTACCCAAAACACATGTACTGGTGTTGTTGATTTCCTGAGTGTAGTTGCGCTACCCCCTCGACCCATAAAATTTAAAATGTGTAATGTACAAAATCTAATTGCTGAACTCAATCCGAAGAAAGCACCGGGTGTTGATGGAATTAGTAACCAAATGGTAATAAAATTGGCTCGTATTGCAATTAGAATCATGTTATTCATTTTTAATGCCATTTTACGACTAGAGTATTATCCTCACAGCTGGAAGCTTGCCAAAGTTAAAATGATTCCAAAGCCGGACAAAGATCTTACCAAGGCAGAATCATACAGGCAAATAAGTCTGCTATCAACAATGTCAAAACTTTTCGAAAAACTGCTCATTTCAAAATTGTCCCCAATTCTAATTGGTAGTGGGTGCATCCCAGACCATCAGTTTGGTTTTAGAAGTCAGCATAGCACCATTGAACAAACGCATAGATTGGTTCAATGTAAAAGAAGAACATTTAAAGAAAAGAAGTACTGTTCTGCACTGTTTATTGACGTTTCGCAGGCATTTGATAAAGTTTGGCATGAAGGCCTAATTTTAAAATTAAAATCATATCTACCAATTAATTTTGTTGAATTTATTAGAAAGTTACATTACTACCCGGAAGTTTACGGTTGTGGAAGGAGAATTCATGAGTGTGCTCGAAACTATATTATCCGGTGTGCCACAGGGGAGTATACTGGGACCAGTTTTGTATTTAATTTATACTTGTGATATGCCTTTGAGCAGCAATATCTATACATCTACGTTTGTCGATGATACAGCCTGCCTAAGTATGCACGAAAATCCTCATGAGGCTTCCCGATATCTACAAGAACATATAACACAACTGGAACTATGGTTAAAATTATGGAGAATTAAGGTAAACGAGCAAAAGTGTGTTCAGGTAACATTTACCCTGCGAAGAGATACTTGTTCCCCAATTCGAATCAACAATCAAGTTGTTCCTCAGCATTCACATGTAAAATACCTTGGTATAAACACCATATTGACTCAAAGCTAATACAAATGAAACTTAAACTAACTCAGATATATTGGCTGATTGGTAGAAATGCAAAACTCCTAGACTGCAAACTTTAACTATACAAGTCGCTCTTGAAACCAATATGGTGCTACGGAATTCAGTTATGGGGTACTGCTTCAGCTTCTAACGTCGAGAGAATCCAACGAAGGCAAAACAAAATTTTACGTTTGATAACATCGGCTCCATGGTACATAAAAAACTCGTGATTTGAATATGCCACTAGTGATTGAAGAAATAGCAAAATACGCAGGCAAATATTTAACAAAACTCGAGTCATATCCTAATCCGCTTGCTCGTAACATCTTGAATTTTACTGGCCACATTCGCTTGAAAAAGAAGGACACAAGGGCTCTTCTATTCAACACTCCAGATGGGATTTCTTGAAAATATTTTTTTTCTCTTTTTTTTTTTTTGATTATCACTACTTATGTATTATTTATAGCTATCACTAAGTTTATGTCCGACAGTGGTCGGGCCTAATACTTATATTTCAGATTTAAGATTTGAATACTTATTGTTAGTTCATAATTGAAGATACAATAAATTAATAAATGTATTAAATAAAAAAAAAAATATTTAACAACATTGCACCAAACAAACAATAAGAAAACTTATTTCACTATGTTGGCTATTAAGCAAATAACCAAATGCACGTTGTTGCCTGTAAGGATTTTTTAAAACCAAAAGTAGTCGGTATTAACAGAAATATTTCCGAAGTTGTAATAATAGCAATAAAGGTATTTATTAATATATGCAATTGAGATGTAGACAAGCTAAGATCTAAATATAATATTTCAAGGTTTTTTAAGCTTTCTGTACATGCAAGAAGCTAAAAAATCAATTTTTTTAGCTTTGTAATTAAACAGGCCAACATGATTTTTAAGGTCAGTACTTTGATAGTAAATTTTCGTGCATATGATACCAATCTCCAATGCCTATAAATTACTTTTATTTAAGATTTTCCGTTTAAAAAAAAATAGCATGCCGCATCACATAATTTGGATTTACTTAAGAATCAGTTCTTTGATCAAATAGAAAAATACACAGAAGGCTAGAAAAAATTGACCTTTAAATAACGTACTTATTAATTTAATGAATTATTATGACCTTAATTTTTTAATGGTCTTATACTTTCGGAGATATTCGGAAAGTTTTATACAAAAACATAAATTTTTTTAAAAACATTAAGAAAATCGTATTTTAAAAGACTCACTAAAATTTTAAACTGAAGAACATTTTATATTTAATTATTAATTAAGATACATTCATATATTATAAATAAAATTAGCCAAATTTTTTAAAAATCATTCCATGAATTCTGACTTTATTCACAATTCATTGGTAGCATATACACTCGTATTACAGCTTTTTTAAATTATTATTTATTTTCAATTGAAAAAAATATTTAAAAAAGCTCAAATACGAGTATATATGCTACCACTTAATTGTGAATAAATTCAGAATTCACGGAATGATTTCTAATAAATTTGGCTTTTTTAATTAATAATAAAATATAAAATTTTCTTCAGTTTAAAATTTTAATGAGTCATTTAAAAAATGATGTTCTTAATTTATTTGTTTGTATAAACTGGAATATCTCCAAAACTATAATATATATATACCGTTGAAAAATTAATGTGGACGTTATTTAAATGCTCATTCGTTTTCTAGCCTTCTATGTAATTTTTTATTTAATCAAGGAACTGGTTCTCAAGTAACTGCAAATTATGTGATGCAGCATCCTCTTTTTTCTTAATAACGGAAAATCTCGGGATACAGAGCCAATTGAAAAAAAACTGATTTAGAGGAATCGATACACAGTACTTAGTGCACACAAATTGACTACGAAACCTTTGACATACACAAAAAATTTTATTTTGTTGACCTGTGTTTTAAATGGGATATGCATTTGTAGCTGCATAAGTTTAACAATCTTTTCCTGAAATAAATCAATATCTCACTCATGAAACTAATGTTGATGTCAGTATGCATTCGATCTTAACACCTTAAGTTTTAAATTAATTATTTCATGAAATTTTTTTCTTAATCGGGAAAAGAGAAACACGAATCTATTATCATAACAAGATAAAATAATTATTCTATTAGACATACAAACATACATAAGTAAGAAATAATTTATAGTCCGGCTTAAGTTCAGTAATTTCAATTCTTATTGAATGAAATATTTTTTATTAATTAATGTGAGTTTCTAAAGAAGAGAAGAAAAATTAAACTTAAGACTTTAAGCTGGGGGGAATACCGATACTTTTCTGTGCAGCCACGCACTTCATCAGCACCCTAGTCTATCTACTTGGGTAGAGATTCTAATTAAATTCAGCTATTTAACTTAAATTTTCAATGAAACGGTATACGAGAAACGATTGTTGTGTATACAATTGATTTAACTTTGGTAAACACATTTATAAGTATCACTATTAATTTTCTGTTTTTCCATTTTTTCATTTTTTTATTTAGGTTAGCACGAAATTATATTACTCTACTTAAGTATTTTTAACTATCCTTGCTTATCTTTTACGATCATCACATTAATTATTTTTACTTATTCGATGTAAAATCGGTACATGCATGTAAGTATTATTGTAGTGGCTTTATGTTACTTTGTTGTTGCATTCTACAGTTTATTTGGCTTTCCAGCATTCTGAAACTGTGATTGCCAAGTGAATGTATTTTTTCACGTGCCCATGATAAATTAAGTGAGACATTTGTAGGTTTTTAATTGAACTTTAGTGATTTTTAATCATAAATAATTTTTAGTCAGGCTTAAGTTCAGGTAAAAGGTAAAAGCTTAAAGTCTAACTTTAATTTTTCTTCTATTCTTTATAAACTGAAATTAATTAATAAAGAATATTTCATTCAAGAAGAATTGAAATAACTGATCTTAAGCCTGACGAAAAATTATTTCTGATTAAAAATCACTAAAGTTCAATTAAAAATCTACAAACGCCTCAGACATACATAAGTATGTATATACAAGTAAACAAAAACAAAACATTTACCTTGTTCTGGAGACACAAATGGTTTCCACGACTTTATGATTTCATTATTATTTATATAGAACTGTAGTTCATAGTTCTCACAACCCTGCAGACCGCCAATAATGTAATCGCTCGCACTTATTTCTGTTACATTCTTGGACCATTCACATTGCTTTCCTAAAATAGAAATACATACGTACATACATAAATACATATATAGAAAATGTAACTCCTACGATGATATTGCAGGCTTTTATATGCAACAAGCTTAGTTAGAACCCTATTTATAGAATACGCTTCCAGAAAAATAGTTTTCTTATCATTTTTGTAAGAAGTTTAAAAAGAAGAGTTGGGACTCACAGTTTTTATAAAAAATTTGGGTCATTTCTACGCTACAGCCGGCAATGTTTCCATATAAGGCTAGTTTAGTTCGTATAGTTGTAGTACAGTCAGACGCCGACTAGTCGTATTCATTAATAATTACTAATGAATACGTTAATTATAATTAACGCACCAGCAGAAAATTTGTAAAAAAAATTTGCAAAATAAATGAGAGTGCTATATTCGGCTATGCCGAATCTTATATACTTTTGTAAAACATTTATAATTTTTAGATATAGTGCAATTTTTAGTAAGTGACTTCTCGATTTTTTTTTACTAAAGAATTTGATTCAAATATTATATTTTCGGTATAAGATATAGTTGAATATTTTATTCTATACTCTGTATTTATGATATAAGTAATATTCAGCCTAACATTCCCAGTAAAAAAGAGACTCCAAAAAAGTCATGAAAATGTAGAGTTTGCGATGCGGAAGTAGTGAAAATTTCGATCGGGTCTAATGATTTTTACATAGGGTTGTCATTGCAAGAAGTTCTCTTTTTCAATGCCTGGTCACTGAATTGGAAGCGATATTAAGAAAAATTCCCTTTGTTGTGTTTTATGATAATATTTTCATCTAGGAGAAATGGTAAATAGTTACCTATTTTAACAATCCGTTTCTTTTTATACGAATTTAAGCCCAAAACAGTGTTTTCATGTAAATTTAAGCAAATAACTTTTAAATTTTAGGCTAAAATTAGTTCATAAATTTCTTTAAAAAATTATTTTTTTTTAATTCTGGTGAGTATTTTCTAACACTATGGAGGAATTACAAGGTTTTGTACGATTAAAATAAGCTTCTCATGGTTATTTGCTCACTTTCGGCAAATTAAAAATATCGATTTTTTGGAAGCAATGAAAATATACTTCCACTAGAATGACTTCCATTTTTTTTATTGGGTTCATTCAAGTTGTCAACAGCGATGCCACGTCAAAAAAATACAAAAAATAGGAAAATTGGGTGCTATTATATGCTGGTGGTTCAGCATTGAATAACTTTTGATGTTGCAGAAGTTATGACTGTTAAAAAAAATTTCATTTCTATTTCCATTTACTAAAAATAATAAAAACTCGTTACAAGTTGTAAACGAATGACCATCGATTTGAAATATAACTGTGCTGAGAGAATATTAAGCAACATGGCAGAAACCTTCATTTATACTTAAACTAGCCTAAACCGGTGTGCTTTACTACCCCTTCCCCAATTTCAAAAAAAAAAAACAATTCTAGTAAACCTTATCCATAATCAATAAAAATTTTGGAACTTGGTCCACAAATGACATATTTATTTGATAATGGTGGCTATTCTGGAAAGCACGTCGTAGAAGTAAAACTTTACATTAAAACAAAAACAAATTTTTAAAAACTGTTTTTGTTTGCCATATATTCCAAAAATAAAGTAAACGCGACAATTTTAACGCGTTTTTCTCTCTTTAAAAAACTGTTAATTTTGTATAAGAAACAAAAACAAATTTGTTACATTTACACATTTTTGTTTTTTGATTTCCATGTAACTTTAACCGAGTTGACGCGCATTTCAGAATAAAGGACAATAACTTTTTCTGGTGGGCACTTCCCCCTTCACAATTTCCATTCCAACGTAAAAAATTATTTTGAAATTTGGTTTATAAACTAAAAAGTAATGTGCAAAAAATTATTTTGAAAATTAGTTCATAGACTACAAAGCAATGTAATAAACAATCCATTTTTGTGCGGTCAAATTTTGATACCCGCATATAAAAAACCCTGATTGAAACTCTCTAATATGCAAAAAGCAAATTGGTAGTCAATTGACAAACTTATTTGATAACCCCCTACAATAAAAAAATTAAAGGATCCTTTTCCATGTGCAAAACGAATTTGTCCACAAATGTCCAAAAGATTTGATAAACAGTTTTTAAAGGCGAAACTTTGTTCCCACTCCCCAAACAATTAAAAAGAATTTGGCAATTAGCTGCGACAACTCCTCTATCCCCCAATATTTAGTGGACTTTTTTATATGCAAAAATAATTTTGAAAAATTGGTCCACAAATGAGTAGTAGTGGAATGGGCATTCTCCGACAATTAAACTTGCAAAATTGTTGGCTGAAATTGTTAAATTGTGGCTGAAATTGTTAAATTTGGGTAATTAAAATTTGAAAATTCTTAAATTCTTGGAAATTTGTGAAATTTGATACCTGGGAGGGTGGTTCAATAAGTCCGTCCAAATTTTTGTTTACATAAGGAGTTTTTTATTTACATTAACTCTGTGGGAACGGGTGATTTTTTTTGGTAGTATTAATTGTGGGAACGGGTGATTTTTTTGGTAGTATTAATTGTGGGAACGGGTGATTGTTTTTTGTAGGTGTGGATTAAGGGGTTTTATAAGATTAAGATTTCTCAAGTGTATATGCCGACGGGAAAAGCATGAAAATGATTTTTCCTAATACCAATGGTGAAAAAAGTGATTATTAATTTTTCCTAATGCCTACGGCAATGCATGATAATTTTTCTTAATGCCTACGGCAATGCATGATAATTTTTCCTAATGCCTACGCAATACATGATAATTTTTCCTAATGCCTACGGCAATGCATTATAATTTTTCCTAATGCCTACGGCAATACATGATTATATTTTTTTTCAAATGCCTACGGCAATACATGAGTATTATTTTTTTCAAATGCCGACGGCAAAACACATTTTTATTTTTTTCAAATGCTGACAGCAAAACATGGTTATTATTTTCTAGTACCAAAGGGAAAATTGCCAGTGTTACCAGACTATAGAAATTCGTTATCGTAATACTATATCAGTAATATCAGAGAAAATAGATTTGATGACTACTACGCGATTCTCATATGAATCGGGAGAATGTGTGTATGATTTCCTCACGCTAATAAATTGTTTATAAATAAAATAATTAAATAAATTAATAAACAATTAATTTAATTATTTTATTTATGTATGAAATGTTCTCTTGTATATGAACACCCTATACTTGTGTATAGATGATCCAGCTTGTTTGTCGCTGGTATTTATTTATTTGTTTAAGAAATATAATTGTATGTATGTATGTATGTGTGAATATTTGTATGTGTATGTATGTATGTATGTATGTGTATTTGTATGTATGACTGAGGATGCTTGTGCGTAAAATATTTTGTAGAATACATTTATATTTTGCAACGTAATCATTTTCTTTGTCTACGATTATTTTAAAGCAGCAAAGTTTCAATTAAGTACAGTCATCAGCAGAGAAATAAAAAAAGTAAAAATTTGCAAGTAAGCAATAATGTTAACTCTCCTCCTCCCCACTTCCTTCTCTTTCATTTATGTAGTTTGTATTTGAAATAAGAAAACACTTGTACATTCTTTTATTTGGTATACATTTATTGTTTAAAATTTTTTTAAATTTTATAATAATACATACATATGTAAATTCATATTTAAAGAAGTAAAAAAGTTCATTTAAAGCAAGACATTTCTTTTGTTAGTAAAATAGCATTTTCTAATGCGCAAACACCAAAATTATGATAACAACAATAAAGATATTCTGGATACTTGATTTCCATTTGTTTAAAGTTGATGCAGCCTATATCCTCAACGTTAGAAATTTTTCGGTCTAACATTTTTTCCAACCATCGTCTTTTTTCTTCACCTTTTACATAAATTGTTGAGCATCTTACGTTGGCTTTTAAAAAATTGCAAACGCTTTGAAATGAAACTGATCCAGCAGTCCAGTTTAGGTGATGATAGTTTTTTGTTAGCCACTTTGCTTCTCTTTGCTTTTTTATTGATAACCATTTAAAATGAAATGAGGATTTTATAATGAAATGGTTATATTCATAATTGTTGAAAACAATCGCTACTTCTTTTGCGATGAAATCATTTGAATTACTCTTGAAACTTTGTAAGTATGGTCCTTTTTGATTATATTTTCATCAAACAAAGGTTTATCTAAGACATCTATTATTGAACTCATTTTGTCTTTAATTTCAAATTCAATGACTTCAGAAACTTTTTATTTGATGTTGTTAGAGATTTTTGTTGAGCTGTTCGCTTTAATGTTATTATTGTTTGTGCAGCTATATTTTTCAATGTATTTGTGTTGTATATTAGCATTATTTAGTTGACCTTAAATGTATTCGTATTGTAATTTCCTATCCTCGGAAATTAATTAAATCACCGTGTTGATCAAGTACGCGTAGAGCTAGTGAACTTATCTCTCTGGTGTTTACAGGTAAATAGATGAGATTTCTTAGAACCTCATCTATTTTATAGCCTGGAGGCACATTTATCGGAAATTCATGAAGTGTATGCGATTTGGAGTTATTCATATATGTGTTAATAGCGATACTACTTTCAATTCGCAAGAGATTCACTTTAAAAATATTAACTGGAAGATCTGAGTAATAATATTTGTTTGGTGTTAGGATTTTGCTATTGAATCCTAAAAGCTTTATAATTGTGTTGTCTTTATTAAAATATACAGGATCCTTGGAACTATTAACTTTAACTTGCATTGTGTTGTTATTGGCTTCAATAAAAATCTTATTTGCTGGACAAAGTCGTTTGTATTGCTCTTCTATAAAATCACTATATAATTTAATTCGTAAAATCCAATTGGTATTTCAAGTTTATGTTCTCCTATATGAAACAAATTGTTGTAAGTGTCTATATTTGGAATACTGTTGTATGAATGAAAATCAGTTAGAGCACACTCATATGCACCATGTAATTCAATAGGAGGAAAGTAACTAGCAGATAATTCTGATGAGTTAGAGCTCAGAGTAAGTGTTATTGACATTATAACAGACTGATTACAATTAAATAAAGTTTAGTACACAGTATGGTGTATAAGCATAATTTACATATTTATTTCCTTTTCTTATTTTAAAATTAACATTAGTTTCTTAATATTAATGCTATTATTGTTCTTGATATGATGCTGTTGGTGATTTAGTTTTTCTTCCAACTATAATAATTCATCTTTACTTATCCAAGAATTGTGTTGATCTGAAAATCCTAGCCATTTAACATATACTTCCTTCGCTTTAGTTTTGAGAACCTTTTCAACTAGATATGTATTTGGAAATCTACTTTTTGAAAGTTCATCAGTATAGAATCCACCTTTAATAGGATAACCAAGATAATCTTCTAATATGTATGTTGCAGGATTTGTATTTTGAACTTTGGTAATTGTGAATATTTCTGTGGTCCAATTTGGAGTATAACCTTTTTCAAAGATATGATTATATTTGCTTATGCGAACATGATCTCCTACATTAAATTTCGACATTTTATACATCTTCAAATGACTGTATACTGTATTAAGCAGCTTTTGCTTATTTTTTGAGTTGACTTTAATAGGAGACATTTTAATTGTGCGATGGAATTTTTTATTGTATGCATTAACTAAATCTTTGTGTATATCAATCCACTTATATGAACCATTATAGCTAAATTCTTTCCACATCATTCCTTTCAATGTTCTATTAAATCGTTCTATAATTGATACTTTCATACTGCTATATGTTGAGTAGTGATTAATGTCGTATTTATGCATTAATTTTTCAAAGTTTTTGTTGAAAAATTCTTTACCATCATCTGTTTGTAAGTTTTTTGGTACTCGCCCCAATTCAAAAATATCTGCCATTGCCTTGGTTGTTTCGAGTGCAGTTTTTGTTTTTAGCGGTACTGCCCATGCAAATTTTGAAAATATGTCGATTACAGTCAACAAAAATCGATCATTTTTATTTTCTTTAGAATAGTTCCCCATTTCAACTAAATCAGCTTGCCAAAGATCATTCCTTTCATTACAACTCTGCGACGCACAAAATGTTTTCGTGCTTGCTTATGGAGTTCGTTTACTTAATTTCTTTTTGAAGACATTAAGTTGTTGTTACATATTTTTTTGGAGAGTGTTGTGATCTACTGGAAGGACTTTCAGCTATTGATACAAACATGTAATTTTCCAATCTATAAATTTTCTCATTAAGCTGCTCAATTTGTTCTTCAAAGGATGTTTTCATTTTTTGGATATCTTTTTCAATTTTATAATTTTCTTCTATATCTTATTTTATTTCACGCTGTAGTTCTTCGATTTGCATTTGAAGATCTTCTTGAATTACAGTATTGTCTGCCTTAAAGTATGTTAATAATTTCTCTTCTAGTTTTTCGATTTGAGTTTGCAGAAACAATTTATTGATAACATCGTTTTACTCCAGAGCTTTTGCAACATTTTTGATCCTTTTGTTTTGGACATCAATGTTGTTGTTCGTATCCACAAATAACCCCAACAGTTTAGGTGCATTTTTCAAAGAAATTATGTTGCTAGTATCGTTTAAGTAGTGTCCAAATTTATCAACAGACATGCTTTATATACTTTATTAAAGTTAATGTATTATATTCGCTTCACGTAGCTCTTCAATAATTGATACAATCGAGTAGTATAGAATATAGAATAGTAGTCGAAGTCGATCTACTAACTCATTTGGATCATCCCAGTATATATAGTTGGGCTTATGAATATTAAATTCCATCTTTCCATCACCTAAATAGCTACCTTTTGACTTAGATCCTGTTGATTGCGGTAAATTCTTCTGGTTTTTCTCGTCAATAAATTTCTTAATAATATGTTTATATTTATATCCTCTAGTACCCTTTATTTGACCATCAGGTGTATAGTCTCTTCTATATGCATTAGTAGTAATTAGAATCTTTTTATAGATTTCGAGTTTAAATTTATCATAATTTTTTGGTATTTTATGAAACATTAGAGAAAATAGCCCTGGTGTTAGAGCCCATATTTGACCACCAACTTGTATTTTATCTTCATTAAGTTTGAGCGTACTATCACCAAATTTCCATTCATTATTGAAATTTTTATGTGGACCATAGTTTGTATCTAGTTCATTTCTTCCTTCCAAGACTGATAAGTCAGTATAAGTATCTTCTGTATTGGAAGTCTGTGGGTAAAAATCATCATCATCATCATCATCGTCATCATCATTTACAGTATTAGCATCATTTAATGAGATGGTATTATCAAATATTGTTCCTTCTGCTAGTTTCTTTGGTGTACTTGACTCTATCTTGACTGATGTTTTTTCAGGCTTAAGAGTTGTTTTATTTTCAACTTCTGCCTTCATTTTACTTTCTTCTTTCATTTGAATTCTTTTAATTTTTTTAGAACTATTTATGAATTCTTTGAGTGGTTCTGTTATAGGTTTAAATGTATCTCTTAGTTGTTCACGTGTATCTATTTCACAAGTTTTTATACTACGAAGCTTTTTCTTTAAGACATTTATTGTCAACACCAATTGTTTTAAAATTTTCTCATCCATGCTTAATAATAGTAAACAACAGGTATCAGTTATTAGATCAGGTATCAGCCTTTTAGGACCTGGTCTGGTTATCAGATCAGCTTTTCAGGAGCTGGTCTGTTTTCAGATCAGCTTTTCAGGACCTGGTCTGGTTTTCAGATCAGCTTTTCAGGAGCTGGTCTGGTTTTCAGATCAGCTTTTTAGGAGCTGATCTGGTTTTCAGATCAGCTTTTCAGGACCTGGTCTGGTTTTCAGATCAGCTTTTTAGGACCTGGTCTGGTTATCAGATCAGCTTTTCAGGATCTGGTCTGGTTTTCAGATCAGCTTTTTAGTACCTGGTCTGGTTTTCAGATCAGCTTTTCAGGACCTGGTCTGGTTATCAGATCAGTTTATCAGGTAGCAGCTCAGCTTATAGCAAATAGATGTATGAAGTTTAAAGTTCGATTAATAACTAAAGTGAATGTTTATCAAGAGTAGTTTATATAGTTATGAAATATTCAAATTGCTTTCTGTAGCGACCATTGTTTAATTCATTATTTTTGCTTATCACCAAAAATCCATATTTATCCTTCCAACACTCTAGACAAATTTCTTGGAACTTTTCATAATTCATATCGCTGCCAACATGATCCCTATAAACATGCTTCATATTCGTCTCATCTTGCTTAAACATTATAATAACATTTGCATTGTCTCTTATTAAATGCTTGGGAATTCTAGTATAAGTTTGACACAAGTAGAAAGAATCAACATCCCTATGTCGGCCCATACAAAAATATGTACGTATATTATTCTGCTATTCACATGCAACATCATCAAATATCATAATTGAATTAGTTTTAGCTTCGTCAGGTGGAATAACTGATTTATTATCTGTAAATGTATAATATCCCATTCCTTTAATTGGTGAAATTAGTTTCTTCAGATATTCAGATTTTGAGTATAAATAGATGTTTTCAAACTTGAGTCCATTAGGACTTTCTAGTAAGCCACTCATAACATTAGTCTTTCCACAATTTGATGGTCCCACTATTAGAGCACGAATAGAATTTGGTAAGAGGAGGCTGTGCTTTATTTTTGAAGTAATGTTCGATGATTGATCAATATTACGAACTAAAATATTTTTATGTTGTTTCACTAACTGCATTTTTGTAACTAAATGCATTTCATAATTGTTACCTCTCATTATAGAAAAAATTAGATAATATGGTTATACGATATCAGAAAACGTTAAGTCATAAAAACACCTCCGTTGGAGGTGTTGAGCTTCATCTTCCTGGATATCAGTACTGTGGACCTGGAACAAAACTACAAAAACGTTTAAATCGAGGTGACAAAGGAATTAATTTATTGGACTCTGCTTGTAAAAATCACGATATTGCGTATTCAAAAAATAAGGATTTAAGTACTAGACATAAAGCTGATAAAATACTGGAAAATTCAGCTTGGAATCGAGTTTTATCAAAAGATAGTAGTCTTGCTGAAAAATCATTTGCATATATGGTTACTAACGCAATGAAGGCCAAAACAAAATTTGGTATGGGTGTGGAGAAAAAGAAAAATGTTGGAAAGAACAAGCTAAATGATAAAAAACTGTTTAGAACATCAATTAGAGCTGCAATAAAAATACTAAATAAGGAAAAGCCATTAGATATTAACTCAGCTATTAAAATTTCTCGAAAAACTATCAACAAATCATTGAAAGGAAAAAAATCTCAAATTATAGTACCACGTGTAATACGTGTTCCAAAAATTGGTGGATTTTTGCCTCTAACACCGATTTTAACTGCTCTGGATGCAATTGGTAGTCTAACAACTGGAGGTGCTGCCATAGCTAAGGCTGTAAATGCAACAAAGAATGCCAAAAATCAACTTGATGAAGCAACTAGACATAAAAGAGCGATGGAATCTATAGCAGTTGGCAAAAGACTTTACTTAAAACCATATAAAAAAGGTTATGGCTTAGTTCACAAAGAATCAAAAAACTCTTAGAGATGCTGCCCAACAGACCACTATCTGATATGGACCTAAACCGTTTCTCTATAAATATTCCATATTTTTCATGTTGAATACTCTACCAAAACGAGCAAAGAAAATTGAATGTGGAATAATCAACTTAGATGTATCAACAGGACCTGGTACACATTGGGTAGCATATTATAAAAACAACAATGAAAAATAATATTTCGATAGCTTTGGAAACTTACAACCTCCTTCAGAAGTAGTCAAATATCTTGGTACAAAAGTAAAATACAACTTTAATCAACATCAGAATTTTAATACATTTACCTGTGGTCACTTATGTCTTAAATTTCTTTATGAAATAACTGAAAATATTAAATAAAAACACAAACATTTATATCTTACAAAACTCTTTAATGTCTTTTTATTTATAATTTAAAATACATAGTTAATATATTTTATTGCCAAATAGGAAATTGGGAATTTTGAATTAGAAATTCACTCAGCTCACTCTCAACGATTAGATTTTCTTCACCTTCTCTGCTTAAGCAATAAAATCCACTGGATAGATCTTTAATATCGTCATCTGTTAAAATATTATACCGTTTAGGCAGGCACATTATGTGTTTATTCATTTCCACTTTTAGTGTTGGTCCATATTTAGTTGTTACACGTAACACATTTCTAATAGTATATTTTGTTGATGATTCAAGCTCCTTTATGTGGATTAAAGTTTTGCTGTTTAGATCATTAAATTTTTAAATTAGATTTGATGTGGAGACCATTTTTTTACTTAGTTCTTCTCACTTTGAATGTTTAACTGGAAATGATCTTAAAAGAAGCGATGATGACTTCCAGAAGACTAATCAAAAATAATTATGGTGAAACAGTGAATAAGTGGTGGATAGTGATAGACAGAAAGAGATAGTTATAGAGAAAAAAGGGATAGAGAGAGATAGAGTGCTAAAAAGAATAATGGAATAGAGATGAGGGTATAGATTTTTTAAAGATTAGGAGATACTACTTTAAAAATTTACTGAGAAAATTAGTCTTTAAGGAACCTTCCAACATTCATCATCATTCATTTATCATCAAATAAAATGAGCCAAATTAGACGTATTCTAAACCAGTTTATGGAAGATTTTGAAAGCTGCAGGCTTTCTGATCATTGGGAGATGATAAAATTTTTCCAAAATATGCTGGATGAGAACGAAGAATATGGAGTTATGGAAGATGAAGACAACACAGAAAGGCACTTCAAAAGCTGTCCTTGGTATGATCCTGAGTGTGAGGAAGGACCCGATACTTGTAGATGTACAATATATTTTTTACGAAAAAGTATATTAGAACATCTAATAATTGGATACTACGAAATGTTTCCATCATTATAAATAAAATAAATAAAAATTAAATTAAATTGTATTATTAAAAGAAACAAAAGAAATAAATATAAAATAAAATTTTATTATTAAAATATTCCTCGTTTTGTACTATTTTTTTTCTAAAGGAAAATGAGGAATCATCTGTTTGTAAGTTTTTGGTATTCACATCAATTGAAAAATATTTTCCATTGTCTTGGTTGTTTCTCTTTATGAAATTTAATGGAATTTAATAATATTATATTATTATTATTTAGTTAATAATAGGCAAATGGATACTTTATCCCCTTCTGATGTTTATAATTTTTATAGTGCGGAAATTGTCAAAAATTTTTAGGTAAAGATCGCGTTAGAGATCATTGCCACATTAGTGGTAAATATAGAGGTGCAGCCCACAATAAGTGTAATTTAAATTACCAAATTCCCAAGTTTATACCAGTTTACTTTCATAATTATTCAAATTATGACTCACATCTTTTTATTAAAGAACTAGGTGAAATTTCAATGCAGCTGAAAGTACTCCCTCTCAATACGGAGCTTTATATATCCCTCTCCCAATTTTCAGAAATGAGTGATGGTCATAAGCTTGAAATAAGATTTCTTGATACAATACGTTTTATGGCTGAAAGTTTGGAATCATTAGCCTGCAAATTTGTCGGATAATGATTTCAGCACTATAAGGTCCTTATTTCAGTCAGAAAACGAGTTTCAGCTTATTAAGAAAAAAGGTATTTTCCCCTATGAGTACCTAAATTCATTTCAAAAATTAGATGAGTGTCAGCTCCCTTCACGCAGTGATTTCTTTAATAAGTTGAACAATAAAGAGTGTTCTTTAGAGGAATAATCATATGCTGTAGAGGTATGGAATACTTTTGGTTGCAAAACTATGAAAGACTACATCGAACTTTACTTAAAAACAGATGTATTCTTACTGACAGATATTTTCGAGAACTTTAGAAAAGTTTGCAAGGGTATTTATGAGCTCGATCCATGCCAATATTATACAGCAGCTGTCCTTTCCTGGGATGCAATGCTCAAATATACAAAAATTTAATTAGAATTATTGACAGACAAAAACGTGTACAATTTTATGAAAAAAGGTATACGTGAGGGGATCGTACAGTGTAGCTAAAGATATTCGAAAGCGAATAACAAATATTTGGAAGATTTCGATGCATCAAAACCATCAGAATTTCTTGTCTACTTAGACGCAAATAACCTTTACGGTTGGGCAATGTCGGAATATCTTCCTCATGGTGGATTCAGATGGTTATCGCAAGACTAGCTGAATCTGGATCCAAACAGCATAGCTGATAATGGAACAGATGGTTATGTAATGAGGTCACGTTGGATTATCCCTCTCATTTACACGACTTGCATAATGATCTTCCTTTTTGCGCTGAAAATAAGAAACCTATGCAAGCGAAGTACAACAAGTTGATAACCGATTTCTCTACAAAGCAATCATATGTGATACACTCTAGAGTTCTAAAACAGTGCTTAGAATATGGCTTAGTTTTAAAGAAAACTCATTGTATTCTAGCATTTAAACAATTTCCATGGTTAAAAGGCTACATTGACTTAAATACCAGACATAGAGCCACTGCTAAAAATGCTTTTGAAAATAATTTTTTCAAACTACTCAATAATGCTGTTTATGGTAAAACCATGGAAAATGTGGACAAGATGAGAGATGTTAAAATTGTCAATAGTTGGGAGAAAATGAACTGTAATCATTTGGGTGCCCAAGATTGGATATCAAAACCAAATTTTTATAGTTTATCTATATTTTCCGAGGACCTGTTAGCAATTGAAATGACAAGAGTAAAAACCTGCTACATTAAACCAATTTACTTAGGATTTTGTGTACTCGAGCTGTCCAAATGGAAAATGTATAATTTCCATTACGGGTACATGCAACCTAAGTTTAAGACAAAACTCTCCTTAAACTATATGGACACGGACTCTTTTATATATTCAATAAAGACGGACGACTTTTATGCTGACATAAAAAATGACATACAAGAACAATTTGATACATCGGACTATCCTACAGACAACATTTATAATTTTCCACTAGTTAATACAAAGGTGCTGGGTATGATGAAAGACGAAAATTGTGGAAAAATAATGAAAGAGTTTGTCGGGTTGCGATCTAAAATGTATTCATTTAGTGTTCAAGATCAAAATGATGTAAAGAAATCGAAGGGGGTAAAGAGAGAAATATTAGATAAATATAGTTTAGCTACTTATAAAAATTGTTTATTCAATAAGACCAATGTATATGATAATATGTTAACATTTAAATCTAAGCTGCATCAAATATATACTAGTGAACTAAATAAGGTAGTATTAAGTTATGGAGACGATAAGAGAAAAATTAGGTCAAATAACATTAACACATATGCATGGTATCATTTTCGTATTAAGGAAACTAACCCTGAATACGAACTTGACATGTTGCTAGATGAGATTGCTAGAATGCAAGAAAATTGTTAAAATTAATTAATTTTTAGTAAATTAGTTTTAAATTTTTAAAATGTATATAAAATCTTTGTTATTAAGAAAAATTGATGTATATGAAATCCTATTTATTGTTGTTAAAATTATATAATTATAATTATAAAATCCTATTAATTTATTTATCAAGAAAAATGATTGTACAAATGTAAATAAATTTTTAAGAAAAAATTTTAAATAACATATTGAAAAAAGAATGAAATATGTGACTGGTGTTTATTTCTTTAATGGTTTTACTTCGTTGGATCAAACATTTTTTTGTTTTTGCTTATTTGCAAATTCTTGTTTTCATATCGCTTAAAAAAAGAAGTACTGTTCTGCACTCTTTATTGACGTTTCGCAGGCATTTGATAAAGTGTGGCATGGAGGCCTAATTTTAAAATTAAAATCATATCTACCAATAAATTTGGTGAATTTATTAGAAAGTTACATTACTTCCCGGAAGTTCACGGTTGTGGAAGGAGAATTCATGAGTGTGCCCGAAACTATATCATCCGGTGTGCCACAGGGGAGCATACTGGGGCCAGTTTTGTAATTAATTTATACTTGTGATATGCCTTTGAGCAGCAATATCCATACATCTACGTTTGCCGATGATACAGCCTGCCTAAGTATGCACGAAAATCCTCATGAGGCTTCCCGATATCTACAAGAACATATTACACAACTGGAACTATGGTTAAAATTATGGAGAATTAAGGTAAACGAGCAAAAGTGTGTTCAGGTAACATTTACCCTGCGAAGAGATACTTGTTCCCCAATTCGAATCAACAATCAAGTTGTTCCTCAGCATTCACATGTAAAATACCTTGATATACACCTTGATCGACGACTTACATGGAAACACCATATTGACTCCAAAGCTAACACAAATGAAACTTAAATTAACTCAGCTGTATTGGCTGATTGGTAGAAATGCAAGACTCCTAGACTGCAAACTTTAACTATACAAGTCGCTCTTGAAGCCAATATGGTGCTACGGAATTCAGTTATGGGGTACTGCTTCAGCTTCTAACGTCGAGAGAATCCAACGAAGGCAAAACAAAATTTTACGTTTGATAACATCGGCTCCATGGTACATAAAAAACTCAAATATACATCGTGATTTGAATATGCCACTAGTGATTGAAGAAATAGCAAAATACGCAGGCAAATATTTAACAAAACTCGAGTCACATCCTAATCCGCTTGCTCGTAACATCTTGAATTTTACTGGCCACATTCGCTTGAAAAAGAAGGACACAAGGGCTCTTTTACTCAACACTCCAGATGGGATTGCTTGAAAATATTTTTTTTCTCTTTTTTTTTTGATTATCAGTACTTATGTATTATTTATAATTATCACTAAGTTTATGTCCGACAGTGGTCGGGCCTAATACTTATATTTTAGATTTAAGATTTGAATACTTATTGTTAGTTCATAATTGAAGATACTATAAATAAATAAATGTATTAAAAAAAAAAAATATCGTTTAAACATGCACAGTCTTGTTTTCATATCATTTAAACATGCACACTCTTGTTTTCTTTGAGAAGTTCTGTACAAGAGAATTCATTTTCACAATATTATTAAATTCCATTAAATTTCATAAAGAGAAACAACCAAGACAATGGAAAATATTTTTCAATTGAGATGAATACCAAAAAACTTGTAAACAGATGATTCCTAATTTTCCTTTAGAAAAAATAATACAAAACGAGGAATATTTTAATAATACAATTTTATTTTATATTTATTTCTTTTGTTTCTTTTAATAATATAATTTAATTTAATTTTTATTTATTTTATTTATAATGATGGAAACATTTCGTAGTATCCAATTATTAGATGTTCTAATATACTTTTTCGTAAAAAATATATTGTACATCTACAAGTATCGGGTCCTTCCTCACACTCAGGATCATACCAAGGACAGCTTTTGAAGTGCCCTTCTGTGTTGTCTTCATCTTCCATAACTCCATATTCTTCGTTCTCATCCAGCATATTTTGGAAAAATTTTATCATCTCCCAATGATCAGAAAGCCTGCAGCTTTCAAAATCTTCCATAAACTGGTTTAGAATACGTCTAATTTGGCTCATTTGATTTGATGATAAATGAATGATGATGAATGTTGGAAGGTTCCTTAAAGACTAATTTTCTCAGTAAATTTTTAAAGTAGTATCTCCTAATCTTTAAAAAATCTATACCCTCATCTCTATTCCATTATTCTTTTTAGCACTCTATCTCTCTCTATCCCTTTTTTCTCTATAACTATCTCTTTCTGTCTATCACTATCCACCACTTATTCACTATTTCACCATAATTATTTTTGATTAGTCTTCTTGAAGTCATCATCGCTTCTTTTAAGATCATTTCCAGTTAAACATTCAAAGTGAGAAGAACTAATTAAAAAAATGGACTCCACATCAAATCTAATTTCAAAATTTAATGATCTAAACAGCAAAACTTGAATCTACATAAAGGAGCTTGAATCATCAACAAAATATACTATTAGAAATGTGTTACGTGTAACAACTAAATATGGACCAACACTAAAAGTGGAAATGAATAAACACATAATGTTCCTGCCTAAACGGTATAATATTTTAACAGATGACGATATTAAAGATCTATCCAGTGGATCTTGTTGCTTAAGCAGAGAAGGTGAAGAAAATCTAATCGTTGAGAGTGAGCTGAGTGAATTTCTAATTCAAAATTCCCAATTTCCTATCTGGCAATAAAATATATTAGCTATGTATTTTAAATTATAAATAAAAAGACATTAAAGAGTTTTGTAAGATATAAATGTTTGTGTTTTTATTTAATATTTTCAGTTATTTCATAAAGAAATTTAAGACATAAGTGACCACAGGTAAATGTATTAAAATTCTGATGTTGATTATAGTTGTATTTTACATTTGTACCAAGATATTTGACTACTTCTGAAGGAGGTTGTAAGTTTCCAAAGCTATCGAAATATTCTTTTTCATTGTTGTTTTTATAACATGCTACCCAATGTGTACCAGGTCCTGTTGATACATCTAAGTTGATTATTCCACATTCAATTTTCTTTGCTCGTTTTGGTAGAGTATTCAACATGAAAACTCCTCTAAAATATGGAATATTTATAGAGAAACGGTTTAGGTCCACATCAGATAGTGGTCTGTTGGTCAGCATCTCTAAGAGTTTTTTGATTCTTCTTTGTGAACTAAGCCATAACCTTGTTTATATAGTTTTAAGTAAAGTCCTTTGCCAACTGCTATAGATTCCATCGCTCTATTATGTCTAGTTGCTTCATCAAGTTGATTTTTGGCATTCTTTGCTGCATTTACAGCCTTAGCTATGGCAGCACCTCCAGTTGTTAGACTACCAAGAGCAGTAAAAATCGGTATTAGAGGCAAAAATCCACCAATTTTTGGAACACGTATTACACGTGGTACTATAATTTGAGATTTTTTTCCTTTCAATGATTTGTTGATAGTTTTTCGAGAAATTTTAATAGGTGAGTTAATATCTAATGGCTTTTCCTTATTTAGTATTTTTATTGCAGCTCTAATTGATATTCTAAACAGTTTTTTATCATTTAGCTTGTTGTTTCCAAAATTTTTCTTTTTCTCCACACCCATACCAAATTTTGTTTTGGTCTTCATTGCGTTAGTAACCATATATGCAAATGATTTTTCAGCAAGACTACTATCTTTTGATAACACTCGATTCCAAGCTGAATTTTCCAGTATTTTATCAGCTTTATGTCTAGTACTTAAATCCTTATTTTTTGAATACGCAATATCGTGATTTTTACAAGCAGAGTCCAATAAATTAATTCCTTTGTCACCTCGATTTAAACGTTTTTGTAGTTTTGTTCCAGGTCCACAGTACTGATATCCAGGAAGATGAAGCTCAACAGGTGGAACATTTATTATTTTATCTACTATACCTCCTCCAACGAAGGTGTTTTTATGACTAAACGTTTTCTGATATCGTATAACCATATTATCTAATTTTTTCTATAATAAGAGGTAACAATTATGAAATGCATTTAGTTACAAAAATGCAGTTAGTGAAACAACATAAAAATATTTTAGTTTGTAATATTGATCAATCATCGAACATTACTTCAAAAATAAAGCACAGCCCCCTCTTACCAAATTCTATTCGTGCTCTAATAGTGGGACCATCAAATTGTGGAAAGACTAATGTTATGATTGGCTTACTAGAAAGTCCTAATGGACTCAAGTTTGAAAACATCTATTTATACTCAAAATCTTTATATCAGCCCAAATATGAATATCTGAAGAAACTAATTTCACCAATTAAAGGAATGGGATATTATACATTTACAGATAATGAATCAGTTATTCCACCTGACGAAGCTAAAACTAATTCAATTATGATATTTGATGATGTTGCATGTGAAAAGCAGAATAATATACGTACATATTTTTGTATGGCGGGACATAGGGATGTTGATTCATTCTACTTGTGTCAAACTTATACTAGAATTCCCAAGCATTTAATAAGAGACAATGCAAATGTTATTATAATGTTTAAGCAAGATGAGACGAATATGAAGCATGTTTATAGGGATCATGTTGGCAGCGATATGAATTATGAAAAGTTCCAAGAAATTTGTCTAGAGTGTTGGAAGGATAAATATGGATTTTTGGTGATAAGCAAAAATAATGAATTAAACAATGGTCGCTACAGAAAGCAATTTGAATATTTCATAACTATATAAACTACTCTTGATAAACATTACCTTTAGTTATTAATCTAACTTTAAACTTCATACATCTATTTGCTATAAGCTGAGCTACTACCTGATAAACTGATCTTAAAACCAGACCAGGTGCTAAAAAGCTGATCTGATAACCAGACCAGGTCCTGAAAAGCTGATCTGATAACCAGACCAGGTCCTGAAAAGCTGATCTGAAAACCAGACCAGGTCCTAAAAAGCTGATCTGAAAACCAGACCAGGTCCTGAAAAGCTGATCTGATAACCAGACCAGGTCCTGAAAAGCTGATCTGAAAACCAGACCAGGTCCTAAAAAGCTGATCTGAAAACCAGACCAGGTCCTGAAAAGCTGATCTGAAAACCAGACCAGGTCCTTAAAAGCTGATCTGATAACCAGACCAGGTCCTAAAAGGCTGATACCTGATCTAATAGCTGATACCTGTTATTTACTATTATTAAGCATGGATGAGAAAATTTTAAAACAATTGGTGTTGACAAGAAATGTCTTAACGAAAAAGCTTTGTAGTATAAAAACTGGTGAAATAGATATACGTGAACAACTAAGAGATACGTTTAAACCTATAACAGAACCACTTAAAGAATTCATAAATAGTTCTAAAAAAATTAAAAGAATTCCCATGAAAGAAGAAAGTAAAATGAAGGCAGAAGTTGAAAATAAAACAACTCTTAAGCCTGAAAAAACATCAGTCAAGATAGAGTCAAGTAGACCAAAGAAACTAGCAGAAGGAACAATATTTGATAATACCATCTCATTAAATGATGCTAATACTGTAAATGATGATGACGATGATGATGATGATGATTTTTACTCACAGACTTCCAATACAGAAGATACTTATACTGACTACTCAAACTTAATGAAGATAAAATACAAGTTGGTGGTCAAATATGAGTCCTAACACCAGGGCTATTTTCTCTAATGTTTCATAAAATACCAAAAAATTATGATAAATTTGAACTCGAAATCTATAAAAAGATTTTAATTACTACTAATGCATATAGAAGAGACTATACACCTGATGGTCAAATAAAGGGTACTAGAGGATATAAATATAAACATATTATTAAGAAATTTATTGACGAGAAAAACCAGAAGAATTTTCCGCAATCAACAGGATCTAAGCCAAAAGGTAGCTATTTAGGTGATGGAATGATGGAATTTAATATTCATAAGCCCAACTATATATACTGGGATGATCCAAATGAGTTAGTAGATCGACTTCGACTACTGCTCGCATCACAAGGTGCAGGTCATACTAATCACAATAACGAGATTGTATCAATTATTGAAGAGCTACGTGAAGCGAATATAATACATTAACTTTAATAAAATATATAAAGCATGTCTGTTGATAAATTTGGACACTACTTAAACGATACTAGCAACATAATTTCTTTGAAAAATGCACCTAAACTGTTTTGGTTATTTGTGGATACCAACAACAACATTGATGTCCAAAACAAAAGGATCAAAAATGTTGCAAAAGCTCTGGAGGAAAACGATGTTATCAATAAATTGTTTCTGCAAACTCCAATCGAAAAACTAGAAGAGAAATTATTAACATACTTTAAGGCAGACAATACTGTAATTCAAGAAGATCTTCAAATGCAAATCGAAGAACTACAACGTGAAATAAAATAAGATATAGAAGAAAATTATAAAATTGAAAAAGATATCCAAAAAATGAAAACATCCTTTGAAGAACAAATTGAGCAGCTTAATGAGAAAATTTATAGATTGGAAAATTACATGTTTGTATCAATAGCTGAAAGTCCTTCAAGTAGATCACAACACTCTCCAAAAAAATCTGTAACAACAACTTAATGTCTTCAAAAACAAATTAAGTAAACGAACTCCATAAGCAAGCACGAAAATATTTTGTGCGTCGCAGAGTTGTAATGAAAGGAATTGATGATCTTTGGCAAGCTGATTTAGTTGAAATGGGGAACTATTCTAAAGAAAATAAAAATTATCGATTTTTGTTGACTGTAATCGACACATTTTCAAAATTTGCTTGGGCAGTACCGCTAAAAACAAAAACTGCACTCGAAACAACCAAGGCAATGGCAGATATTTTTGAATTGGGGCGAGTACCAAAAAACTTACAAACAGATGATGGTAAAGAATTTTTCAACAAAAACTTTGAAAAATTAATGCATAAATACGACATTAATCACTACTCAACATAAATACGACATTAATCACTACTCAACATAAAGCAGTATGAAAGCATCAATTGTAGAACGATTTAATAGAACATTGAAAGGAATGATGTGGAAAGAATTTAGCTATAATGGTTCATATAAGTGGATTGATATACACAAAGATTTAGTTAATGCATACAATAAAAAAATTCATCGCACAATTAAAATGTCTCCTATTAAAGTCAACTCAAAAAATAAGCAAAAGCTGCTTAATACAGTATACAGTCATTTGAAGATGTATAAAATGTCGAAATTTAATGTAGGAGATCATGTTCGCATAAGCAAATATAATCATATCTTTGAAAAAGGTTATACTCCAAATTGGACCACAGAAATATTCACAATTACCAAAGTTCAAAATACAAATCCTGCAACATACATATTAGAAGATTATCTTGGTTATCCTATTAAAGGTGGATTCTGACTGATGAACTTTCAAAAAGTAGATTTCCAAATACATATCTAGTTGAAAAGGTTCTCAAAACTAAAGCGAAGGAAGTATATGTTAAATGGCTAGGATTTTCAGATCAACACAATTCTTGGATAAGTAAAGATGAATTATTATAGTTGGAAGAAAAACTAAATCACCAACAGCATCATATCAAGAACAATAATAGCATTAATATTAAGAAACTAATGTTAATTTTAAAATAAGAAAAGGAAATAAATATGTAAATTATGCTTATAAACCATACTGTGTACTAAACTTTATTTAATTGTAATCAGTCTGTTATAATGTCAATAACACTTACTCTGAGCTCTAACTCATCAGAATTATCTGCTAGTTACTTTCCTCCTATTGAATTACATGGTGCATATGAGTGTGCTCTAACTGATTTTCATTCATACAACAGTATTCCAAATGTAGACACTTACAACAATATGTTTCATATAGGAGAACATAAACTTGAAATACCAATTGGATCTTACGAATTAAGTGATATAGTTGATTTTATAAAAGAGCAATACAAGCGACTTTGTCCAGCAAATAAGATTTTTATTGGAGCCAATAACAACACAATGCAAGTTAAAGTTAATAGTTCCAAGGATCTTGTATATTTTTATAAAGACAACACAATTATAAAGCTTTTAGGATTCAATAGCAAAATCCTAACACCAAACAAATATTATTACTCAGATCTTCCAGTTAATATTTTTAAAGTGAATCTCTTGCAAATTGAAAGTAGTATCGCTATTAACACATATATGAATAACTCCAAATCGCATACACTTCATGAATTTTCGATAAATGTGCCTCCAGGCTATAAAATAGATGAGGTTCTAAGAAATCTCATCTATTTACCTGTAAACACCAGAGAGATAAGTTCACTAGCTCTACGCGTACTTGATCAACACGGTGATTTAATTAATTTCCGAGGATAGGAAATTACAATACGAATACATTTAAGGTCAACTAAATAATGATAATATACAACACAAATACATTGAAAAATATAGCTGCACAAACAACAATAACATTAAAGCGAACAGCTCAACAAAAATCTCTAACAACATCAAATAAAAAGTTTCTGAAGTCATTGAATTTGAAATTAAAGACAAAATGAGTTCAATAATAGATGTCTTAGATAAACCTTTGTCTGATGAAAATATAATCAAAAAGGACTATCATACATACATATGTACCATACTAACAGTCTTACAACAATAATGATGAAATTAGAATTTCAATACAAAATCAAGATTTGTACGTGCTACCCAGTGAGAGCTACATTTATGTGGAGGGGTTTGTTGCCGATGATAATACGACCAAATCTTCGTCATCTTCAGAGAACGAGTTCTCGTGGTACCTTCATAGCGAACAGTCGATTAGCGGAGTTTTTTCTTACATACAAACAAACAAAAAATTATACAAAAAATTATTCGTAGTACATATTATTCGTAATAGGTACATACTGACTTTAATAAATAAGCTTTATTGCTTTGATAATATTTTTTACATAGTGGAAATAACAAAAACAAAAAAAAAACCGAAAACAAAAAAAACACAAACAGTGACATTGAGGAATACTCTATAGGAGTAACTCAAAAACAAATAAACAATCATAAATTACAAAAACAAAAAAAACCGTAAGCAAAAAAACACAAAAAGTGCCCTTGAGGAATACTCTATATGAGTGCCTCAAATACAAAAAATTATGAAGTGAGTTCTAACGGCAGAAACGCCTATTTTACTGTGAGTTCTGAAGCTCTTAATGAAAAAAATAAAAATAATAAATGTAATGAAAGTGTTTTTTTAACGGCAAAACCAATTTTTTGTCAGCGATCAACTTCGCTTTGTCCAATGCCAAATAGTGATTCATTAACATTACAGTTGCCTAGTACTTCTTCATATAAGTCAGTAATATCATCCCCTTCAGGCTCGTATTCGTCACTTAACAAAGTTATTACTACAGATAACAGTATTTCAAAACCCAAGGTGCAAGTCGGTATGGACAGATATATAACCGTGGTAAAGCGTGGGCGAAGCCCGAATTCTTCAAAAATTTCATCCGCTCCAAAGATGTCTAGAGATAACAGCGCATCCTCAACTAATCGCCAAAACCGTTTTAAAATTTTGCAAGATGAGAACGACAAACCCGATGTATCCTCGAATAAAACATCCAAGCCGCCACCAATCTACTTGAGAGAGAAAAATTCAAATGCCCTTATTAAAAAATTAATTTCGGTCATTGGTGAAAATAAATTCCACATTGTCCCAATAAAACGTGGCAACATCGATGAAACGAAAATTCAAATTTATGATGAAAAGGATTTCCGCAAAATGGTTTCTGAATTTGAAACAAATAAAACAAGCTTCTACACATACCAGCTTAAGAGCGCTAAAGGTCTGCAAATCGTACTGAAGGGCATAGATTCTTATGTTGTCCCTGAAGAAATAAAAGATGCACTTGTCCTCCAGGGATTTAAGGTAAAGAATGTATCAAACATATTTAACAAAGAAAAAGTACCCCAACCCCTATTTCGTGTTGAACTGGAGCCAAATGATATACAGTTGAAAAAAAATGAGACTCATCCTATTTATAGCCTTAAATACCTTTTATACAAAAAAATCACAGTTGAAGAGCCACATAAGCGTGCAGGTCCCGTGCAGTGTCATAATTGCCAAGAATATGGCCATACAAAAGCTTACTGCAATTTACATACAGTGTGTGTTATCTGCGGTGAATTGCACGGTACTGCAAGTTGTACCAAACCAAAAGATCAAGCGGAAAAAAAATTCAGTAATTGTGGAGGTAATCACACCGCTAACTACAGAGGATGTCCTGTGTACTCTTTCGTCAAGCAGGCTATGGTGCAAAAACCTAAATTAGCTCCAGCTCAACCATTAAACGCGTACTCCGCCACTTTTGCTCCAGTGAGCCAACCAGTTACTTCACGTGTATCGTATGCCGATGCTGCTAAGGCTAGTTCTATTCCCACACCAAATGTTTCACCGCCAAATAATTCAACGAATGCAAATTCAAGCTTTAACTTTAGTCGCCTTGAAGCTACTATTGAGAATCTGCTGCTAACTATAAACAACTTTACAACAAATATGACTACCATGATGCAAGAAATGTTGAGAATGCCAAATACTCTGCTTCAAGCATTAATTAACAAGCCATGAACACGTTAAAAATATGTTTCTGGAACGCAAACAGCATTCGCCAACATAAAAATGAACTTGAGCACTTCCTTACGGAAAAAAATATTGATATAATGTTGGTCTCTGAGACTCATTTGACTTCTAGAAGCCTCTTTAAAATTAATGGCTACACTTTATATGACACAAATGACTCTAGAGGGAGAGCATGCGGTGGATCAGCAATTCTAATAAAGTCAAGACTCAAGCACTATATTCTTGACAACATTTGTGAAGAACATCTACAAGCAACAAATATCTGCATTGAAAATTTTTGTACAAATTTAGTGATATCTTCAATTTACTCTCCTCCCAGATTTTCAATCACTGAGGACCAATACGAGAAGTTCTACAAATCTCTTGGACTTTGTTTCGTAGCAGCTGGCGACTACAATGCTAAGCATACGTTCTGGGGTTCGCGTCTTATTACGCCTAGAGGTAGGGCGTTGTTCAACACAATTTCAAAAATGGGTTTGGATGTTATTTCAAGTGGGGAGCCTACTTACTGGCCTACTGACGTGAGAAAAATTCCGTATGTTATAGATTTCGGCTCATAAAAAGTATTTCTAGGGAATTAATTCACGTTGAAGCTTCCCTAGATCTGTCGTCTGATCACTCTCCCACGATCGTTACAATCTGTAGTCCACTGAGAAGCGCTTTACATCACCCATATGTCAAGATGATAAACCGTGTTAATTGGCTGGGATTCAAAAAATATCTTAGTAGTCATTGCACGGAAAATATTACGCTAAGAACACCCAATGATATTGAATCGAACATTGCAAATCTTAACGAGAATATTAAACAAGCTTCTAAACATACCACTACCTCCCATCCGTATACTGGGTTCAATAAAATTTATTCTACAGACGTTGAACATCTCGTACGTGAAAAAAGAAGAGCTAGAAGGGAATGGCAACAGCACAGATCACCTCAACACAAAATCAGATTTAAAGAGTGCACTAAACGACTTCAAGAGTTGCTTGCATCTGAAAAAACTGCATCTTTCAAAAATTATCTGGAAGGCCTTGATGTCACACCAGCATCTAATTACTCTTTGTGGCGCGCTGCTAAAAAGCTTAAAACACCCGTTGAGTTTAAGCCACCTCTGCGCACATCTACCGGAGGTTGGGCAAGAAGCGATACTGAAAAAGGTAACATATTTGCTGAGCATTTAAAATCCGTATTTACACCAAATACATGTACCGGTTTTGCTGATTTGCCGAGTGTAGTTGCTCTACCCCCACGACCCTTAAAATTTACGATGTGTGATGTACAAAAACTAATTGCCGAACTCAACCCGAAAAAAGCTCCCGGTATGGATGGAATTAGTAACCAGATGCTGATTAAGTTACCTCGTACTGCAATTAGAATCCTGTTATTCATTTTTAATGCCATTTTACGACTGGAGTATTATCTAGACTGCTGGAAGCTTGCCAAGGTTAAAATGATTCCAAAGCCAGGTAAAGATCTTTCCAAGGCTGAGTCATATAGGCCAATAAGTTTACTGTCAACAATGTCAAAGCTTTTTGAAAAGCTACTCATGACAAAATTGTCTTCAATTTTAACTGATAATGGGTGCATCCCGGACCATCAATTTGGTTTTAGAAGCCAGCATAGCACCATTGAGCAAACGCATAGATTGGTTCAATTTATCAGAAAAACATTTGAGGAAAAGAAGTATTGTTCTGCCGTGTTTATTGATGTTTCTCAGGCATTTGATAAAGTGTGGCATGAAGGCCTGATTTTGAAATTGAAGACATATTTACCAATAAACATTCTAAATCTTTTGGAAAGTTACATTGTTGCACGAAAATTTACAGTTGTGGAAAGACACTTTATGAGTATGCCTGAAACTATCTCATCCGGTGTGCCACAGGGGAGTATACTGGGGCCATTTTTATATTTGATTTATACTTGTGACATGCATGTGAGCAGTAGTATCCACACTTCTACATTTGCCGACGATACCGCCTGCCTTAGTATGCACGAAAACCCTGATGAGGCATCCCGAAAACTCCAGGAACACATTAGCCAGATGGAACTATGGTTAAACTTATGGAGAATTAAGGTAAATGAACAAAAGTGTGTCCATATAACATTTACCTTACGAAGAGATACTTGTTCCCCCATTCGGATTAATAATCAAGTTGTTCCTCAACATTCACATGTGAAATATCTTGGTATACACCTCGATCGACGGCTTACATGGAAACATCACATTGACTATAAGTTAACTCAAATGAAACTAAAATTAACTCAGGTACATTGGCTGATTGGCAGAA
Organism: Tachina fera; assembly: GCA_905220375.1. Lineage (NCBI taxonomy): Eukaryota > Metazoa > Arthropoda > Insecta > Diptera > Tachinidae > Tachina > Tachina fera. Next base: position 49,305,967 of record LR999967.1, read on the forward strand.
ATTCAACACTCAGCCTAGACTGCAAACTTTTAATATACAAGTCGCTTTTAAAGCCAATATGGTGTTACGGTATCCAGTTATGGGGCACTGCTTCAGCTTCCAATGTAGAGAGAATTCAACGAAGACAAAACAAAATTTTAAGGTTAATAACATCTGCTCCATGGTACATTAAGAATTCAAATATACATCGTGATTTAAATATGCCACTAGTGACTGAAGAAATTGCAAAATACGCAGGCAAATATCTAACTAAACTCGTGTCACATCCTAATCCGCTTGCTCGTAACATCTTGAACTTTACTGGACACATCCGCTTAAAAAAGAGAGATACAAGGGCTCTAATACTAAACACTCCGAATGAAGTTGCTTGAAAATTTTTTTTTTTTTGCTTATCACCACTTATGTATTATTTACAACTATCACTTAGTTATGTCTGGCATTGGTCGGGCCTATTAATTATATGTTAGATTTAAGATTTGAATACTTATTGTTAGTTCATATATGAAGATACAATAAATAAAAAAACATGCATTAAAAAAAAAAAATCTTCAGAGAACTTTATACTAAAAAACAACTTTGTGGCATATCTGTTTGATGAAATCCGCTATGAGCTCAATGGAATTGAAATTTATCATACAAGATATTTAGGAGCCACAAGCACCATAAAAAATTTGGTTTCTATGTCACCAACTGAAAGCAACGTGATGCAAAATGTTGGATGGAACAAAATTGACGATGTCACTCTTGTAAATGGATTTTTCAATTTCTATGTACCTCTAAAATGCTTCTAGGATTCGCTGAAGACTACAACAAAGTTATACTAAATGGAAAACATGAATTGATACTCTTGCGTAATAAAAACGATGAAAATCTTGTGCGCTCGAGTGTTTCTACTGAAAAAGCTAAACTTACAATTTCACCCACAATTTAACAATTTCAGCCAACAATTTTGCAAGTTTAAGTGACGGAGAATTGGCATTTCACTACTACTCAAATGGCGTTACTCGTTAATATTATAAAACCTGTTATATACTATGTGGAAGGTGTAACATAACTTATGAAAGTGGGCGTAAAAGTGAATAGCCCATAATTCAATCCAGCGTGAAAATTTCAAGAAGATCGGTCCAGAGGTCTGGTCTCCTATTTGGTAAAAACAAACAAAAAAAGAACAAACACACATTTTGTTTTATTTATATAGAAGAAGATGATGAGATATCCATATAAAAATTTAACATATATAAAAAATTTTGAGTAAAGATCTTCCTAAAACATGAACTATATTTAAATGAAAAAAAATTTTGGATTATTTAACAACAGTTTTTTTCAATTTCCAACCCCCAGTGCTCGTTGTACATTCATAGTGAACAGTCGATTTAGCGGAGTTTTTATTTGATACTAAACAAAAAAAAAATCAAACGAAAAAATATTCGGAATACATATTGTTTTTGATAAATTAAGCTTTATTTGCGTTGCTAATATTTTTTTACATAGTTATAAATAACAAAAAAAACCGCAAACAAAAACAACAACAAACAAACAAAGTGCCCTTGAGGAATACTCTATATGAGTACCTCAAAAACAAATAACTGTGAAGTGAGTTCTAATGGCAGAAATGCCTTTTTTACTGTGAGTTCTGAAGCTCTTAATGAAAATAATAAAAATAAAAAATCTGATGATAGACTTACTGAGAGCTCTGAAGCTCTTAATGATAACAAAATAAATAAGAAATCTGATAGAAGACTTTTTTTAACGGCGAGGCCACTTTTTCGTCAGCGATCAACTTCGCTTTGCCCAATGCCAACTAGTGATTCGTTAACATTACTGTTGCCTAGTACTTCTACATTTAACTCAGCGATATCATCGGCTTCGGGCTCGTGGTCATCACTTAACCAAGTTTTTACTGAAGTTAAGAGCAGTCCAAGACCCAAGGCCCAAGTGGGAATGGACAGATATATAACAGTGGTAAAGCGCGGACGAAGCCCAAAGTCTTCGAAAATTTCATCTGCCCCAAAAATGTCTAGGGATAACAGCGCATCCTCTATTAACCGTCAAAATCGTTTTCAAATATTACAAGATGATAACAACGAACCCGATGTATCTACGAACAAAACATCCAAGCAGCCACCAATCTATTTGAGAGACAAAAATTAAACCCTATTATAAAAAATTTAATTTCAGTCATTGGTGAGAATAAATTTCACATCGTTCCAATAAAACGTGGTAACATTGATGAAACCAAAATTCAAATTTATGAAGAAAAAGATTTTTGCAAACTGATTACTGAATTTGAAAAAAGTAAGAAAAGTTTCTACACATATCAGCAAAAAAGAGCTAAAGGCCTGCAGATCGTATTGAAAGGCATTGATTCCTATATTGCTATCGAAAAAATAAAAGATGCACTCATCCTCCAGGGATTTAAGTTAAAAAATTTATCTAACATAATAAATAGGGAGAAGATTCCTCAACCTCTATTTCGTGTCGAACTTGAGCCAAACGATATAAAATTGAAAAAAGCGAGACTCGTAAAATTTACAATTTAAAATATCTCTTATATCGAAAAATAACAGTTGAAGAGCCACACAAGCGTTCTGGACCCGTACAGTGCCATAATTGTCAAGAATATGGTCACACAAAAACAAACTGCAAGTTACCTTTAGTTTGTGTTATCTACGGCGAATTGCACGGTACTGCTGGTTGTACTAAGCCTAAAGATTTAGCAGACAAAAATGTAGTAATTGTGGAGGTAATCACACCGCTAATTACAGAGGATGTCCTGTCTATTCTTTCGTTAAACAGACTATGGGGCAAAAACCTAAATTAGCTCCAGCACAAACAGCAAATGTTTACTCCGCCACTTTTACTCAAATGAACCAACCTGTCACTTCACGTGTATCTTATGCCGATGCAGCTAAGACTATTCCCACAAAAAATATTCCGCCTCAAAATAATTCAACGAATGCAAACTCAAGCTTTAATTTTAGTCGCCTTGAAGCTACTATTGAAAATCTAGTGCTGACTATAAATAATTTTACAACAAATATGACTAGCATGATGCAAGAAATGCTAAGAATGCAGTCTACACTGCTTCAAGCATTAGTTAACAAGCCATCAACACGTTAAAGATAAGTTTCTGGAACGCAAACGGCATTTGCTAACATAAAAATGAACTTGAGCAGTTCCTCACGGAAAAAAATATTGATATAATGTTGGTTTCTGAGACTCATTTGACTTCAAGAAGTCTATTTAAAATTACATTTTATATGATGCAAAGGACCCAAGAGGAAGAGCTTGCGGGGGATCAGCAATTTTAATAAAGTCAAGACTCAAGCATTATATTCTTGACAACATTTGTGAAGAACATCTACAAGCAACGAATATTTGTATCGAAAATTTTTGCAAAAATTTTGTCATATCATCAATTTACTCCCCTCCTAGATTCGCAATTACTGAGCATCAATACGAGGATTTCTACAAATCTCTCGGCCCTTGTTTCGTAGCAGCTAAAGGCTATAATGCAAAAGATACTTTCTGGGGCTCGCGTCTTATCACACCTAGAGGACGAGCGTTGTTCAACACAATTTCAAAAATGTGCTTGGACGTTATTTCGAGTGGGGAGCCCACTTACTGGCCTACTGACATACATAAAAGTCCAGATGTTATAGATTTTGGCGTCATGAAAAATATTTGTAGGGAATTAATTCATGTTGAAGATTCCTTAGATCTATCGTCCGATCACTCTCCCACGATCGTTACAATCTGTAGCCCACTGAGAAGTGCTCTACCTCACCCATATGTGAAAATGGTCAGTCGTGTTAATTGGCTGCGATTCAAAAAATATCTTAGTAGTCATTGCACTGAAAACATTAAGCTAAGAACTCATGATGATATTGAATCTAATATTGCTAATCTTAACGATAATATTGAGCAGGCAGCTGAACATGCCACTTCCTCCCATCCGCAGACTGGGTTTAATAGAATATATTCTACAGATATTGAACATCTCGTATGTGAAAAAAGAAGAGCTAGAAGAGAATGGCAACAGCACAGAATTGAATGAATTGATACTCTTGCGTAATAAAAACGATGAAAATCTTGTGCGCTCGAGTGTTTCTACTGAAAAAGCTAAACTTACAATTTCACCCACAATTTAACAATTTCAGCCAACAATTTTGCAAGTTTAAGTGACGGAGAATTGGCATTTCACTACTACTCAAATGGCGTTACTCGTTAATATTATAAAACCTGTTATATACTATGTGGAAGGTGTAACATAACTTATGAAAGTGGGCGTAAAAGTGAATAGCCCATAATTCAATCCAGCGTGAAAATTTCAAGAAGATCGGTCCAGAGGTCTGGTCTCCTATTTGGTAAAAACAAACAAAAAAAGAACAAACACACATTTTGTTTTATTTATATAGAAGAAGATGATGAGATATCCATATAAAAATTTAACATATATAAAAAATTTTGAGTAAAGATCTTCCTAAAACATGAACTATATTTAAATGAAAAAAAATTTTGGATTATTTAACAACAGTTTTTTTCAATTTCCAACCCCCAGTTCTCGTTGTACATTCATAGTGAACAGTCGATTTAGCGGAGTTTTTATTTGATACTAAACAAAAAAAAAATCAAACGAAAAAATATTCGGAATACATATTGTTTTTGATAAATTAAGCTTTATTTGCGTTGCTAATATTTTTTTACATAGTTATAAATAACAAAAAAAACCGCAAACAAAAACAACAACAAACAAACAAAGTGCCCTTGAGGAATACTCTATATGAGTACCTCAAAAACAAATAACTGTGAAGTGAGTTCTAATGGCAGAAATGCCTTTTTTACTGTGAGTTCTGAAGCTCTTAATGAAAATAATAAAAATAAAAAATCTGATGATAGACTTACTGAGAGCTCTGAAGCTCTTAATGATAACAAAATAAATAAGAAATCTGATAGAAGACTTTTTTTAACGGCGAGGCCACTTTTTCGTCAGCGATCAACTTCGCTTTGCCCAATGCCAACTAGTGATTCGTTAACATTACTGTTGCCTAGTACTTCTACATTTAACTCAGCGATATCATCGGCTTCGGGCTCGTGGTCATCACTTAACCAAGTTTTTACTGAAGTTAAGAGCAGTCCAAGACCCAAGGCCCAAGTGGGAATGGACAGATATATAACAGTGGTAAAGCGCGGACGAAGCCCAAAGTCTTCGAAAATTTCATCTGCCCCAAAAATGTCTAGGGATAACAGCGCATCCTCTATTAACCGTCAAAATCGTTTTCAAATATTACAAGATGATAACAACGAACCTGATGTATCTACGAACAAAACATCCAAGCAGCCACCAATCTATTTGAGAGACAAAAATTCAAACCCTATTATAAAAAATTTAATTTCAGTCATTGGTGAGAATAAATTTCACATCGTTCCAATAAAACGTGGTAACATTGATGAAACCAAAATTCAAATTTATGAAGAAAAAGATTTTTGCAAACTGATTACTGAATTTGAAAAAAGTAAGAAAAGTTTCTACACATATCAGCAAAAAAGAGCTAAAGGCCTGCAGATCGTATTGAAAGGCATTGATTCCTATATTGCTACCGAAAAAATAAAAGATGCACTCATCCTCCAGGGATTTAAGTTAAAAAATGTATCTAACATAATAAATAGGGAGAAGATTCCTCAACCTCTATTTCGTGTCGAACTTGAGCCAAACGATATAAAATTGAAAAAAGCGAGACTCGTAAAATTTACAATTTAAAATATCTCTTATATCGAAAAATAACAGTTGAAGAGCCACACAAGCGTTCTGGACCCGTACAGTGCCATAATTGTCAAGAATATGGTCACACAAAAACAAACTGCAAGTTACCTTTAGTTTGTGTTATCTACGGCGAATTGCACGGTACTGCTGGTTGTACTAAGCCTAAAGATTTAGCAGACAAAAATGTAGTAATTGTGGAGGTAATCACACCGCTAACTACAGAGGATGTCCTGTCTATTCTTTCGTTAAACAGACTATGGGGCAAAAACCTAAATTAGCTCCAGCACAAACAGCAAATGTTTACTCCGCCACTTTTACTCAAATGAACCAACCTGTCACTTCACGTGTATCGTATGCCGATGCAGCTAAGACTATTCCCACAAAAAATATTCCGCCTCAAAATAATTCAACGAATGCAAACTCAAGCTTTAATTTTAGTCGCCTTGAAGCTACTATTGAAAATCTAGTGCTGACTATAAATAATTTTACAACAAATATGACTAGCATGATGCAAGAAATGCTAAGAATGCAGTCTACACTGCTTCAAGCATTAGTTAACAAGCCATCAACACGTTAAAGATAAGTTTCTGGAACGCAAACGGCATTTGCTAACATAAAAATGATCTTGAGCAGTTCCTCACGGAAAAAAATATTGATATAATGTTGGTTTCTGAGACTCATTTGACTTCAAGAAGTCTATTTAAAATTACATTTTATATGATGCAAAGGACCCAAGAGGAAGAGCTTGCGGGGGATCAGCAATTTTAATAAAGTCAAGACTCAAGCATTATATTCTTGACAACATTTGTGAAGAACATCTACAAGCAACGAATATTTGTATCGAAAATTTTTGCAAAAATTTTGTCATATCATCAATTTACTCCCCTCCTAGATTCGCAATTACTGAGCATCAATACGAGGATTTCTACAAATCTCTCGGCCCTTGTTTCGTAGCAGCTAAAGGCTATAATGCAAAAGATACTTTCTGGGGCTCGCGTCTTATCACACCTAGAGGACGAGCGTTGTTCAACACAATTTCAAAAATGTGCTTGGACGTTATTTCGAGTGGGGAGCCCACTTACTGGCCTACTGACATACATAAAAGTCCAGATGTTATAGATTTTGGCGTCATGAAAAATATTTGTAGGGAATTAATTCATGTTGAAGATTCCTTAGATCTATCGTCCGATCACTCTCCCACGATCGTTACAATCTGTAGCCCACTGAGAAGTGCTCTACCTCACCCATATGTGAAAATGGTCAGTCGTGTTAATTGGCTGCGATTCAAAAAATATCTTAGTAGTCATTGCACTGAAAACATTAAGCTAAGAACTCATGATGATATTGAATCTAATATTGCTAATCTTAACGATAATATTGAGCAGGCAGCTGAACATGCCACTTCCTCCCATCCGCAGACTGGGTTTAATAGAATATATTCTACAGATATTGAACATCTCGTATGTGAAAAAAGAAGAGCTAGAAGAGAATGGCAACAGCACAGATCACCCCAAAATAAAATTAGATTAAAAGAGTGCACTAAAAGACTCCAAGAGCTGCTTGCATATGAAAAAACTGCGTCTCTTAAAAACTATCTGGAAAATCTCGATGTCACACCAGCATCTAATTACTCTTTGTGGCGCACTGCGAAAAAAAAATTAAAACAGCCGTTGAGTTTAAACCACCTCTGCGCACTTCTACCTTAGTTTGGGCCACGAGTGATATTGAAAAAGGTAACTTGTTTGCAAAGCATTTAAAATCCGTATTTACCCCAAACATGTGTACTGGTGTTGTTGATTTCCCAAGTGTAGTTGCGCTACCCCCACGACCCATAAAATTTAAAATGTGTGATGTACACAATCTAATTGCTGAACTCAACCCGAAGAAAGCACCGGGTATTGATGGAATTAGTAATCAAATGCTAATAAAATTGCCTCGTATTGCATTTAGGATCATGTTATTCATTTTTAATGCCATTTTACGACTAGAGTATTATCCCCACAGCTGGAAGCTTGCCAAAGTTAAAATGATTCCAAAGACGGCAAAGATCTTACCAAGGCAGAATCATACAGGCCAATAAGTCTGCTATCAACAATGTCAAAAATTTTCGAAAAACTGCTCATATCAAAATTGTCCCCAATTCTAATTGGTAGTGGGTGCATCCCAGACCATCAGTTTGGTTTTAGAAGTCAGCATAGCACCATTGAACAAACGCATAGATTGGTTCAATGTATAAGAAGAACATTTGAAGAAAAGAAGTACTGTTCTGCACTGTTTATTGACGTTTCGCAGGCATTTGATAAAGTGTGGCATGAAGGCCTAATTTTAAAATTAAAATCATATCTACCAATAAATTTGTTGAATTTATTAGAAAGTTACATTACTACCCGGAAGTTCACGGTTGTAGAAGGAGAATTCATGAGTGTGCCCGAATCTATATCATCCGGTGTACCACAGGGGAGCATACTGGGGCCAGTTTTGTATTTGATTTATACTTGTGATATGCCTTTGAGCAGTAATATCCATACATCTACGTTTGCCGATGATACAGCCTCCCTAAGTATGCACGAAAATCCTCATGAGGCTTCCCGATATCTACAAGAACATATTACATAACTGGAACTATGGTTAAAATTATGGAGAATTAAGGTAAACGAGCAAAAGTGTGTTCAGGTAACATTTACCCTGCGAAGAGATACTTGTTCCCCAATTCGAATCAACAATCAAGCTGTTCCTCAGTATTCACATGTAAAATACCTTGGTATACACCTTGATCGACGACTTATATGGAAACACCATATTGACTCAATGCTATCACAAATGAAACTTAAACTAACTCAGATATATTGGCTGATTGGTAGAAATTCAAGACTCAGCCTAGACTGCAAATTTTTATTATACAAGTCGCTTTTGAAGCCAATATGGTGCTACGGGATTCAGTTATGGGGCACTGCTTCAGCTTCTAACGTCGAGAGAATCCAACGAAGGCAAAACAAAATTTTACGTTTGATAACATCGGCTCCATGGTACATCAAAAACTCAAATATACATCGTGATTTGAATATGCCACTAGTGATTGAAGAAATAGCAAAATACGCTGGCAAATACTTAACAAAGCTCGAGTCACATCCTAATCCGCTTGCTCGTAACATCTTGAATTTTACTGGCCACATCCGCTTGAAAAAGAAGGACACAAGGGCTCTTATACTCAACACTCCAGATGGGATTGCTTGAAAATATTTTTTTCTCTTTTTTTTTTTTGATTATCGATACTTATGTATTATTTCTAACTATCACTAAGCGTATGTCCGACAGTGGTCGGGCCTAATACTTATATTTTAGATTTAAGATTTGAATACTTATTATTAGTTCATAATTGAAGATACAATAAATAAATAAATGTAAAAAAAAAATTTGCAATCCTGGAACAATAATTTTGCTTTTTCAGGTTTTTAATACTAAACTCTTTCTTTCTAAAATATATACTTTATTCAGTTACGAATACCAAAGAAATAACTAGTTTGATTAATTTAGTTTTATATACCAGAAAAAGTTTAACATTTCCATGTCTGCAGCAATGATTTTATTGTTCTAATATTTCATTAAAAACTATTTCTTTAACTTTTTAAAAAAAATTAATTGACCTAGTTACTTTTATAAGAATACTTTTATATACATTTTCCAACCCTGGAATCATCCTTTTATATTTTTTTAATCTTTGTACTAATCTAGTTCTTAACAAAATCTATAAAATATGTTAAGTGAACAAAGAAAGAGGATACAAGGATAAAATAAGTTTTATTTAGTTATTTTAATATCAAACGAAAAGTTCAAATTTTTCAGCTCTGGAGCTGTCGTTTTCATTTTACTAACTTTCTAACCAAACTTTGCTTTCCATAACACAAAGAATATTTAATTTATAAGGAAAACAAAAAAAATTAATTATCCCTTTTGACTTTTATTATCACTAAAAGTGTTAGTTTCCCAACCCTGGAATCATCCTTTTATATTATTCTGATTTCTTACGCCAATATATTTCCTTTAAGAATATAAGATATGATACGATACGATACGAACTTTACCCAGTTCAAATCATAAGTACATAAACAAATTAATTTCCAAAAATAATAATTAAAATTAACTAAAATTAATAGCGATGGGCCTGTGGCAAAAATTAAATAAATATACTTAATTGTAACAAACTAAAAAAGATTGTCTTACGTAGAACAAAAATAAGCAAATTAACTAACATGTGCGTAATTAGTAAAGAATAAACGACAATGGTAAGACAGTTGTAAATTACAGATGGTAAATTTGACCTTTCATTACAAAACACCTTTCAGCAAATTGAAACATGATGAATCAAAACAATTCACATATTCTATTTGCTAAAAGTTTCGTATATAAGGCAGAAATTTACATCAACTGATACCACACACAGTGGACCAAAAACAGAAGAACGCTGATGATGAAGGTTTACTGGCCTTCGGCGAGCTGTTCCGTTTAACTATGTGTTGTTGTCAGAATACTTACAACTAACTTTGATTTTATTTGTTCGTTAATAATTATCACATGTAATTTGGCTTAAAAAGCGATACGAACCTTAGCTCGTTCAAATCATAAATATAAGATATGTTTAATTCATATAGAAAAAGGAAAAATTGGTTTTAGTAGATTACTTTTATAAAACAAAATAAGATAAAGTTTTCCAACCCAAGTTTCATTCGTTCTGATAAGTTTATTGAACAAAAATATAAGAATTAGTTTTAGCTAGTTACTTTTATGTTACTTTTATATAGTTACTTTTTATAACCGTCTGCTCGATTTTGCTAGTTTTCAAAACCAATTAATTTTGGACCATTTCTGCTACACCAGAGTAGTAGTGAAATGGGCATTCGGGTTTAATTAAAATTTGTTAAATTTGGGTAATTAAAATTTGAAATTTCTAAAAATTCTTTAAAATTTGTGTGAAATTTGTGTACTTTAAATTTAAAGTTGTGTTTTCGGTGCGCTATGATGTTAATTTGCTTACATTCAAATAAACATTGATTACATTGAAATATACATTCATTTCTCGCTGTACCTTCATAGTGAACAGACGATTTGCGAAATTTTTCTTACATACTTACTTAACAAACAAAACATTATACAAAAAAATTTTCGTAGTACATACTGACTTTAATAAGTAAGCTTTATTTGCTTCGGTAATATTTTTTACATAGTAGAAATAACAAAAACAAAAATAAACCGCTAAAAAACACAAATAAAGTGTCCTTGAGGAATACTAGTAGAGTGTTAATGGGGACGGGCGACATGTTTTAGGAATTAAAAACTGAGAAAAAACATGTCGTCTGCTTTCTTTTTTTATAATGACGGATAGAAAATAATTTATTATACTACAATTGTCTCAAGAATTTTAGTATTGATACAAAGACACTTGCCCCCAGTATGACTGCAGAGTAGTGACAAGAAATTTGTGTGTATGTAGTAATCGTGATTTGATCGATTTTGGTTTGCTGTTGTAAGTTCTCGTTGCTATGTGTATGTATGGTTATTGTATGTATGCATTAATTTTTATTTTTTATTTATATCTCTGGGGAAATAGTCTTATACTTCCAGAGAGTGGCAACCCTGATATCTGTTGTGAATGGAAGTGGACAGGGAATGCATTTGATAATATATGTATATGTTTTTGGACTAACGTACGTTGTCGTATGGTGGGGGACGAAGGCATTGTTTTGAACACTTCGCTTATTTATTTAGGAAATATTGTTTCGTATTTCATGACAGAGGAATTTGAATTTCATAATATTATAAAATTTCATTATGTATGTATGTGTGTGCTTGTGTATTACCTCATCACCTCTTTGTGTGTGTGAGAGAGAGATTTTCTCACGCTAGTACGATTATATATGTGTACATTGAAATAAATTGTTTGTCATGCCAGATATTTGGTAGTATAAAATATCATACCTTTATTGGAACTTTTCTAATCCTAGTATGTTTTTATACTAAATATTGCTGTATATTTTGTCATGCTTAAGTTTTCTTTATATTTTCTTTAGCCAAAAGTGCCAGCGTTAAAGTCTGCTTTTGAGAGGTTTTTTTATATTACAGATTTTATTTATTTAACTCTGCTTTCTTTGACTGGACGATAAGCCGTCCACCCAGAGAAACACCATGTTGAATTAATAACAAATATTAACGAAGGTTTAGTGATACTAAAATTTATTATTTCAATATGAAAAAATATTAATTTACAGTATTCATTTATTAAACTCATTAGTTTGTAGGTGTCTCAATATACATTTTCTATTATATTGAAAATTATTGAATAATGTGAGGCATTCTTATTTTTAAGCAGCATAATTTCCTTGAGTGTAGGACATGCGAATTTATGCTTCATATATTTTTATGATATAGATACATATGTAAATGTGATTGTTAAGATCTAATATATACTTGAGCATAGATAAATAATTTGATATTTATACGTACATACATATCTACAAATTGATTTTATGTTTGCATGTCTTTGAATACATGTTTTTTTCGTCGTCATGTCTTTTGTTGTTGTTATTGTTGTTGTTGATGTTGTTGTTGTTGATTTTGTGTATAGATGTGAAATATCTTTATAGTTTTTAGGGTTCCGTACACCAAAGGTGAAAAAAGGACCCCTATTGTTTTCGCTACGGTGTCCGTCTGTCCGTCACACGGTATTTTCTCAGGAACCGTAAGAGCTACGGACCTGAAATTTGGGCAGAGTATGTACAACCTTGGCCACTACAACGACAAATACATGACAATTAGAAATTAAAGGGTGCTTCAAAACGAGCATCTCTTGTAATATACATACAATTGTATGTACATATGTATGTATATTGACACTTGAAATTTGCAAAATTAGTGTATTTTTATATAGACTACAACAATAAACATTAAAATATTAAAAAATTTAAATTAAAGGGTGGTCCATCAGCTAATGCAATTTTGACTATGTAATTTTGACAACTTGCTATATCTTGGAGACCGTAAGAGGTAAACTCTTGAAATTTTCAAAAACGGTAAAACTAAGAAATCCGAAAATTATAAAATCGCCAAACCGAAAAAAATCGCCAAAACCTGAAAAAAATCGCCAAATCGAAAAAAATTTACAAAATTAACAAAAAAAATGCTAGCACTAAAATAAATCGCCAAATTCGAAAAAATCGTTTCAATGAAAAAAATCCGAAAAAAATCGCCAAAACCAAAAAAAATCCACCTGCATGAAAAAAAACGCCAAAAATTAAAAAAATCGCCAAAATAAAAAAAAACGCCAAAATAAAAAACGGCAAAATAATAAAAATCGCTAAAATTAAAAAAACTTCAAAAACCAAACAAAAAAATCGCCAAAACTTGAAAAAAGTGCCAAAACTCAGAAAGCGCCAATAAATTCAAAAAACCCCCAAACTAAAAAAAAAAACGCTTAAAACCGAAAATACCCAAAAACGAAAAAAATGCCAAAACTATCGTTTATATTGTTCGTATTAAATTACATATCTCGTGCCCGTACGGAACCCTTCGTGCTCTGGTCAAAGTCGCACTTCACTGAATTTATTTTATTTGATATTAAAAAAACGTTGTTTTAATTTTTATCTGCATTTACTTAAAAGTTTGTGAGGATTTTCTGTTTCAAGTAAAAAGGAATTCTTGAAGATACATACTCTATAGTAATAGTAACTACAATAGAAATATTAATTATATTTAATTTACATTTGTTTAAAGTTGATGCAACGGTAGTTATTCAATGTTAGAAATTTTTGGGCGTATATAATTTCTTCTAATCATAGCCTTTGTTCTTCACCTTCGACATTTATTTTGGAACTCTTGCATTGTGCCTTCAAAATGTACAAACATTTTTAAATGAAATTGATCCGGCACTCCAGCCTTGATGATCATAGTTTTTTTGTTTGTTCTGTTAGCCAGTTTGCTTGTTTTTACTTTTATAAAAGGGAGTTTTATAATGCAATTGTTATTTTCATGATTGATGAAAATAATCGCTACTTCTTTTGCGATGAAATCGTTTGAATAACTTTTGAAACTTAGTCCTCTACAAAATTTATGCTTATTTTTCATATTAAACATAAATTTTGTAGAGGACTAAGTTTCAAAAGTAATTCAAACGATTTCATCGCAAAAGAAGTAGCGATTATTTTCATCGCTACTTCTTTTGCGATGTTGATGTTTATTTTTCATATTCAGTTCTCGTGGTACCTTCATAGCGAACAGTCGATTAGCGGAATTTTTTCTTACATACCAAACAAACAAAAAATTATTTCAAAAAAATATTCGTAGTACATATTATTCGTAATAGCTACATACTGACTTTAATAAATAAGCTTTATTGCTTTGATAATATTTTTTACATAGTGGAAATATCAAATAACAAATACAAAAAACACGCAAACAAAAAAAACATAAACAGTGACATTGTCTATACGAGTACCTCAAAAACAGACAAACCATCATAAATTACAAAAACAAAAAAACCGTAAGCAAAAAAACACAAAAAGTGCCCTTGAGGAATACTCTATATGAGTGCCTCATATACAAAAAATTATGAAGTGAGTTCTAAGGGCAGAAATGCCTATTTTACTGTGAGTTCTGAAGCTCTTAATGAAAAAAATAGAAATAATAAATCTAATGAAAGTGTTTTTTTAACGGCAAAGCCAATTTTTCGTCAGCGATCAACTTCGCTTTGTCCAATGCCAAATAGTAGTGATTCATTAACATTACAATTGCCTAGTACTTCTTCATATAAGTCAGTAATATCATCCCATTCAGGCTCGTATTCGTCACTTCACAAAGTTATCACTACAGATAAAAGTATTTCAAAACCCAAGGTGCAAGTCGGTATGGACAGATATATAACCGTGGTAAAACGTGGGCGAAGCCCGAATTCTTCAAAAATTTCATCCGGTCCAAAGATGTCTAGGGATAACAGCGCATCCTCAACTAATTGCCAAAACCGTTTTAAAATTTTGCAAGATGAGAACGACAAACCCGTTGTATCCGCGAATAAAACATCCAAGCCGCCACCAATCTGCTTGAGAGAGAAAAATTCAAATGCCCTTATTAAAAAATTAATTTCGGTCATTGGTGAAAATAAATTCCACATTGTCCCAATAAAACGTGGTAAAATCGATGAAACGAAAATACAAATTTATGACGAAAAGGATTTCCGCAAAATGGTTTTTGAATTTGAAACAAATAAAACAAGCTTCTACACATACCAGCTTAAGAGCGCTAAAGGCCTGCAGATCGTATTGAAGAGCATAGATCCTTATGTTGTCCCTGAAGAAATAAAAGATGCACTCGACCTCCAGGGATTTAAGGTAAAGAATGTATCTAACATAATGAACAGAGAAAAGGTACCCCAACCCCCATTTCGTGTTGAACTGGAGCCGAATGATATACAGTTGAAAAAAACGAGACCCATTTTATTTATAGCCTAAAATTGATGAAGAGCCACATAAGCGTGCAGCTCCCGTGCAGTGTCATAATTGCCAAAAATATGGCCATACAAAAGCTTACTGCAATTTACCTACAGTGTGTGTTATCTGCGGTGAATTGAACGGTACTGCAAGTTGTACCAAACCAAAAGATCAAGCGGAAAAAAATGCAGAAATTGTGGAGGTAATCACACCGCTAACTACAGAGGATGTTCTATGTACTCTTTCGTCAAGCAGGCTGTTTAGAATGGAAGTAATAATATTTTATTAGTATGAATCAATTCAAACACATAAATTTGAACTGTACTAATTTTCTTTGTTTTCTTTTGTCTTCAAGCACTTGGAACTTGAAGATTAGAGATTTTTACTTTCAAGCACTTGGAACTTGAACGTAATGTGATCAATAAATAAAAGCGAGTTTTTTACTACTGATACAAACATAATTTTTATTGGAATATTTATACTACAATTATTAACAGTTAATTGTTGAGTCAACAAATATGCTTAAAACAAAATTTACGTTAAATTGACCAATCAGATTAAAGTGACAATATTTTAAGTTAATTCAGTGTGTAATATGATATCTTTTTATTAACAATTTTTGTTTGTCAGCTAATTGAGTGCAAGTAAACAGTATTAATAGTATTCACTAACTTTTGTATTATCATTAATAATTATTAAGTGGATTCACAGGTTTTTGAACATTCTACCCCACGTTGAACGACTGTTCAAAATTGAAGAAAGTTTGTAACGTGGTTTTGTCGTTGGCTTGGGTAGCTTAGCCGTGTCCAGGATTTACTTACGGATCCACAAACCTTAAGTAATTACACTATTTATTTACCCTTTCTAGGGGTTAAAATATACTTTTATCTTTATTTACAATTTTAATAGTTGGATATAATATAACAATAGCTAAAATGAAGATAAGATTCAATCGGTGATAATCGTGAATAATATTTGTCCTTTTATAGCTATCTTCGTCAGGGTAGTGGCAGCAAGCGGTTGTAATTACGGTTACGGTATTTCGGGATATTGCTGGCATCTACGATGATGTCGGAAGTTGGTCGGTGGCACTCGTGGTTAGCCTTATAATTACCTCGTCAGGTAGTGGCAGCAATCGGTTATGATTACTGTATACCGAAGTTATTGCTGGCAATTACGAAGATGTCGGGGATCGGTCGGGAACACTCGGAATGTCTCAGATGATTGGCGTTATTCTACCTTCGTAGCTAATCGTACAATCTTTCTTATAACTAATAATTAAAATAAGTACAATATTAGTATATTATTATGCTTAAATCTACATATATAATCTTATGTTAAGTAAATAGTCAGCCGAAGCCGCTGTGACGAAACAGTCAGCCAAAGCCGCTGTGGAAAACAGTCAGACGAAGCCGCTGTGGAAAACAGTCAACCGAAGTTGCTGTGACGAAACAGTCAGCCGAAGCCGCTGTGGAAAACAGTCAGCCGAAGCCGCTGTGGAAAACAGTCAACCGAAGTTGCTGTGACGAAACAGTCAGCCGAAGCCGCTTTGGCGAAACAGTCAGCCGAAGCCGCTGTGGAAAACAGACAACCGAAGTTGCTGTGGAAAACAGTCAACCGAAGTTGCTGTGACGAAACAGGCAGCCGAATCCGCTGTGGAAAACAGTCAGCCGAAGCCGCTGTCGAAAACAGTCAACCGAAAGTGCTGTGACGAAACAGTCAGCCGAAGCCGCTGTGGAAAACAGTCAGCCGAAGCCGCTGTGGAAAACAGTCAACCGAAGTTGCTGTGACGAAACAGTCAGCCGAAACCGCTGTGGAAAACAGTCAGCCGAAGCCGCTGTGGCGAAACAGTCAGCCGAAGCCGCTGTGGAAAACAGTCAACCGAAGTTGCTGTGGAAAACAGTCAACCGAAGTTGCTGTGGCGAAACAGTCAGCCGAAGCCGCTGTGGAAAACAGTCAACCGAAGTCGCTGTGACGA
The DNA here is from genome assembly GCA_905220375.1 of Tachina fera. Classification (NCBI taxonomy): domain Eukaryota; kingdom Metazoa; phylum Arthropoda; class Insecta; order Diptera; family Tachinidae; genus Tachina; species Tachina fera. Next base: position 49,323,182 of record LR999967.1, read on the forward strand.
AACAGTCAGCCGAAGCCGCTGTGGAAAACAGTCAACCGAAGTTGCTGTGGTGAAACAGTCAGCCGAAGCCGCTCTGGAAAACAGTCAGCCGAAGCCGCTGTGGAAAACAGTCAACCGGAGTCGCTGTGACTGAAACAGTCAACCGAAGTCGCTGTGCAAGGTGGTAAACAATATACCCACGACACACTTTATACACCATCAATCACACTCTCACGACACACAAAAGGCAAATTCTCGTCTTGTTTGAACCGCCGCCAGTGTATCCAAACTTGGTATACTTATGGAAATAATATTTTATACTAAATGAGAGTTCTATGCTTGTCTTGCATATGTTTTGTATGGTTTGCTCGTTTTGCAATCTGCAGTATTACATGTGTTTGTGTGTTGTTGTGTGTTTGTTTAAATATGATCACTGATTATACTTGAGGTGTGTTGTTGTTTATTTTTATTCTTATCTATTATATTCGTATGTATGTAATATAAGCTACAACTGAATTGTATTAATTTATAAAAGAAAATATGTATGAGTGAAATACTCGTTACAAGTTCGAAGTCGTCATGGTCAGGTTAATTTGATTGGTCAGGTTAATTTGATAAAAAAAATTAATTTTAAAATATATTGGAACATACTGTTGTTATTAAAACTACGTTAGTAAGTGAATTAATTTATTGAGTCTCGTCATCTGCTGCTAAAACATCAATGGTAAATTTGGAATGCTGGCGTGGCATTGTCTTGTGTTCTTCGGCGTATTGTTGGAGCTCAATGTCCTTTTCAGTGGATTCGATTGATGTATTTGGATGTGGGTTTTTTGCATTTTTTCCTGATTTGCATGTTGACAGCAAAATGATTAGTGCTATGATGCTTACTACGAGTGCAAGGTATCCAATTATATAACTGTGAGTCTGGTGGGTTTTCAATTTATTAGGTAACTCAGCAATTTTTTGTTGTTCCAGCGACCTTTGTAGAGTTGTTAGGTCCTTAATATTCTTGGCATATACACTCTCTAAATTTGTTGAGGTTGATTCGTTATTATTTATGAAGACTGTAGTGTTTTTTGGTAGTGATAAGTCTGAAATTTTGCCAAGACTTGTGTATGATGACCTTACTGTGCTTGATATAGTTCTCAGTCCATTCGTGTTGACAAAATTTTGCTTGAGTATACATTCTGGATCAAGCGTCAGCCAACCGGAGCCCTTTAGTGATATAGGAATGATTTCACTGTTGCAAACAGCTGTGGCCCTTGAAAATGGTGACGGTACATATATCCATTGATTGCCTTTGCTGAGGGGTACCCATCTGATATCAGTTTTCTCCAGCACACAATTTGGTTTTGTTTTATTGTGGAATAAGTTTATTTCACATGTACCGACATCTGAACCATAGTTGTAACGGATTTGAATGTTGGAACATAGGAAAACGCCTTGTTCAATTCTGTCGCAAGCACTTAACTCAGAATTTGTAAAAGGAATGTATTGTTCCCGCAAAGTAGATATAGCCAAGAAAACAGTACATGGTTTAATGGCTACCACGGTATTGTTCATTATATTGGGTACAGGAATCAAATGAAACAGCTTGAGTATTTCATGTTCAACCAATGGTAAGGTTATTTTGAAAACAGCGTGGTGGTGTGTTAGTCTTCCCTTAATCTTCATGAGTCTGAATAATTGTAGCAAGTCAGTTTTTTCTGTCACTGGAAGTTTCACTGCTGGTGGTGAATGGAGGATGATCTGATTAATTTCACTTTGTAACTGTTCTGGAGTAAGTAGCCATGGACTGATTTTTCCATGATGAGTATCCAAGGATTGATGATTGTATCTTTCTTATATTGTTTGCGATTAGAGTTAATTCCAGAACTGCTGAATGAAATAGTTGATTTAGTTGTACTTGTATTAATGCATTGTTGATGTTATTTATATCATCTGAATAGATTTTAATTTCTTTCTCCAATCGTTCAAATCTTGACTTAGCTGTTATTTGATTCTGCCGGATGATATTAATTGTAGAATCAACAATTGATGTTTGATTCTTCAATAATTTTAGCAAATATGATTGATTGTCGTTGACTTGTTTTATTGTTTCTGACATCTTTTCTGCGTATTCAGAGTCCAGGACGCCAAATAATGAATGGGCAACGTTACCAATGATATTCAGCGCCATCGTCACCAGGATGAGTGTTTATTACTCTCGCCAATGGCCATTTCATGACTGGCAGGTTGTTCTCTTTTATAATTACCATTTCCCCAATTTTAAGGTGAGGGGATTGCTTGTTCCACTTATGACGTTGCTGAAGTTGATTTAGATATTCAGAAGACAATTTTTTCCAAAATTCTTGTTTGAGGTGTGCTGCAAGTTTCCAATGCTGAAGTCTCGAATTATTGATTGGAATAGCCCTACTATCTATTTCTGAAACAAGGGGTTCGCCTATGAGAAAGTGGCCAGGAGTCAATGCTTCAAAACTGTTTGGATCATTTGACATAGGGGTGAGTGGGCGTGAACTCAGTATTACTTCAATTTCTATTATGACTGTTTCCAATTCTTCTTGTGTCAAAGATGCCGTTGCAATACTACGGAGTAGCAAATACTTTGCTGATTTTACAGCAGCTTCCCAGAGACCTCCAAAGTGCGGTGATCTTGGTGGAATAAAATGGAATTGTATTCCTCTTGCGCTGGCAGTGGAGATAACCAATTCTCGTCCTTTATCAGAGTAAATGGTGTCAGCTAGTTCTGATAACTGATTCCTAGCTCCTACAAAATTAGTAGCGTTATCTGAATAGATATTTTTATACCGACCGCGATGACCTATAAAGCGCTTTAATGCACCAATAAAAGCTTCGGTTGTTAAATCGGAGACCAGTTCAAGATAGATAGCTTTCGTTGCAAAACAACGCTATATATGCCTTTGTCTGTTTTTTGCCGCGGACCCTGTAATGAATCCAGAATGGTCCACAATAGTCAACTCCGGCATTAACGAATGGACGTGCCGGAGTTATCCGAGTATGAGGTAAATTGCCCATGAGTTGTTGGCACAGTTGCGGATGTGCCTTAGCACATCTTAAACATTTTTGAAATGTGGATCTTGCCATTATTTTGCTCTTTTATTGGCCAAAATCTTTGTCTTATTATATTCAATAATGCTTGCGGTCCGCAATGATTATTTTCTTCATGGACCATCTTAAATAGAAGCTTTATAAGATGATCATTATATGGAATCAGCATTGGATGTTTCACGTCGTATGGCAACGTGGAGGCCTCCAATCGTCCTCCAACTCTCAGAACACCTTGCTGGTCAAGAAATGGCTTCAAACTAATAATTGAACTTTTCCTTTCAATCTCCTTACTGTTCTTAAGTTGTTCAATTTCCGGTAAAAAATCAGATTTCTGAATGGCCTTTACAATCACACACAAGGAATTATGCAGTTCGCTTGGAGTAAGCGCTCTATGTGTTGCTCGCTCTTCGTTTTTCATTCTTGCATGTTGGATGAATTTGAGACCATAACCTATTATCCTCTGTAATCTTCCGAAAGAATTTTTGTGTTGAATTTTATATATGTAATCGTCAGATGTAACTGTATTAAGTGCAACTGAACGTGTTTTCTTCATTTCGATGTCGCTGCTAATTTGTAACCGATGCGAAAAATTAGGTGGCCAAATTTCTTCTTTTCCATGTAGAAACAGTGGTCCGTAGAACCACAACATGGATGAGTGAAGTTTTGGTGCTGGCAAGCCCCTGGATAATATGTCAGCTGGACTATTTTTTTAAGACACGTGACGCCATTGATTTGCCAGTGTTAATGACTGAATTGTGGCTACTCGGTTGGCCACAAACGTTTGATACAAAGTCGACTGTGTATTTATTCAGGACAGCACAATTTCGGAATCAGTCCATAGGAATATTGGTAGGTTCTTAGTCTGCAGATCTGCTTTAATTCTATCAGCGAGTTGTGCAGCCATAACTGCAGCGCATAGTTCAAGCCGTGGCAACGTTTGTTGTTTCAATGGAGCAACCCGAGATTTTGCACAGAGCAATTGTATTATGATTCGTCCATCTTTTAGCTTCGCACGCACGTATGCGAGTGCACCTAATGGTCTCTCTGATGCATCTGCGAATATATGTAATTGATGACCTGTTGGCAATTTACCCTTGAAGATATGTCGTGGAATTTCCATATTATTTAAATCTTTTAAGTCTTCCCTGAAGGTATTCCATGCAGTACGGAGATTTTCTGGAAGTTGCTCATCCCAATCCAATTTTTGTTGCCATAATTGTTGAATGAATATTTTTGCCCTCACAATTACTGGTGCCAGCAGTCCGAGGGGATCAAACAATTTTGCGATGTCTGAAGCTGCAGTTCGTTTAGATACACTCTTGATATTGTCTAATTTTACCTTGATGCAAAATCCATCAGATTTAGGTAGCCACATTAATCCAAGCGTTTTTACTATATTGGCCTTGTTATTGTTGAAGTCCAAGTCCACCTCTTGATCTCCTACTGAAATATTTTTAAGTAGCTGAGGACGATTTGCACACCATTTTTTTAAAATGAAGCCATGGGCTCTCAAAAGTGTAATCAATTGCCTTTATGTCTCAATCGCAATATTTAAATTATCCGAACCACCCAGGCCGTCATCGACATAAAAATTATGTTTCAACATTTGGGAACCTTCTGGAAAGTCCACCATATTTTCATCGGCAATCCTCTGTAAGCATTTTGTTGCCAGGTACGGTGGTGCCCGTGTTCCATATGTTACAGTGTTGAGCTTGTAATAATTTATGGGTGTCGCTGGGTTTTCCCTCCACACAATTAATTGGTATTGTTGGTCATCAGGATGAATTAGAATTTGCCGATACATTTTCTCGATATCGATCGATATCGGTAGTGAAAACATATTTTGGAGTTCGAAAACGCAGTAAGATTGAAAATAATTCGCTCTGAACAGTTGGCCCAGTGTACATCAAATCATTCAATGAATAGCCCGAAGTGGTTTTTGCCGATGCATCAAAAACCACTCTAAGCTTAGTTGTAGAACTATCTGGTTTCAATACACTGTGATGGGGTATAAAGTATTTAGGCCCACACAAGGAATCGATATCGACTTCCTGCATATGGCCTAATTGTTTATATTGTTGCATGAACTGCACATACTGTGTACGAATGGGCTCATTTTTTTTAAATTTCCGTTCTAGCCCTAAAAACCTGTTGTATGTCATCGCGTGTGAATCTCCTAGAGCCTCTGGACTTTCTCTGAGCGGAATTCTAACTACAAAACGACCTTCTTGGTTGGTGCGTACATGCTGACCAAAATGTAGTTCACATTGTTTGTCTGAGGGTGACAATGGTTTTTTGTTGTCTTGAATTTCGTCCAGTTTCCAAAATTGCTCTATAGTTTCTTCCAATGATGTAGCCTTGTCAAATATTGCACATGTTATTGTATGTGGCTTGCTGGCAATCGACTTTTGTTCCACAGGTCCACCAACAATCCATCCAAGTGATGTATTTTGAAGAATTGGAAGATCATTAGACAACTTAATTGTAATTGTAATTGTAAAAATGGGGATCTGCTAAATGAATATGTTTTAGAATGTTCCAGGATGAAACATTAATATGTTGACTGGGCTGTGCTGGAATTATGTCTGGAAGAATATAGCCTTCCAAATTAGTCACGAAACTGTGGTCGCGGGACTTCATGATGACATTAATTCGTTGTGATGATCGCTTTTGTACTTTGCCCACACAGTCAATACATAGCGATGCTTCTGTTGGTGAAATTCGCATTTTTTTTATCAAACGTTCAGACACAATATTCACCTGTGAACCTGAGTCTTATACAGCCCGAAATTCATTAGCGATTCCATTTGGAGCCACAATTACAACCCTTGCTGTGGCTAATAACACAACGCCCTGGCGGCCCATGACTGTTTTTGTTGCTGTCGTTGCAACCGCTGCTTCATTTTTGAAGGATTCTGTTGCATTATTGTCTGTCTCCGAACTATTTCTCTTTTCTGAGTTTTTCCGCTTCGGTAAATGTATCAACGTGTTATGCTTTTGTGCACACAATTTGCAGCTACTCGAATTACATGCCTTTGCATTGTGGTCGGCTTTGAAGCAATTTACGCATAATTTTTGTTGTTGTACCCATCGCAACCGTTGTGATTCTGATAATTGTTTAAATTTACTACAAAAGTAGAACTTATGGTTTCCGTTGTTGCACAATTTGCAGGTACCACTATGTTTTAAGTTGGACGCTGCACTTACGTTCGAAGCTGCAATAGATGAAACAACTTTGTAATGAGTTGTTTTTTCTTTTGGAGCAATTGCTTCCATTGATTGAAACTGTAGTTCCAGAAATGTGAGAAATTCTGAAATTATTGGTACTTCTTTAGGGTTGCTTAATAATTGCATATATCTGACGTGTGTATTTTTGTCAAGTTTTTTTATTAATAGTTGTATGAGAATTGCGTCCCAATCTGCCGTTGCAATCCCTAAATTATTGAGAGCTAATAAGGATTCCTTAGTGGTATCATGCAGGGCCTTAATTGATGATATAGATGATGACACAGTAGGTTGGCTGATTATTCTTTCTACGAGCAACAAGAACTGTTTTGTTATTGTATCTGTCTTGTAATGTTTGCCACGCGGTGTTATAATTTTCTTCTGTTAGTGTAAACTGTCGAATTAAATGTTCGGCTTCTCCGGAGGTTGTTTTTCTGTCCGCAGAATCCTTTTTGAAGTTACGCACTATCGTTGGAATTGCTTCGCCTGTTTTCAACATTGAATCCAAAATATTTGCCGTTGCCATTGTGTTTGATCAGAGACTGCCACAAACGTTTGATGAAGGAAAGAATTCAATGGTTGTCGGGATCACCCAAATGTTACCCAAAATGTTATCTTGATGAATTATGTTGGACCGGATGATATCCTCTGCCTTTGTTGCGCTGGTTTTCATACATAAGTTTGAAAGCTAGGTGTCACCAAAATGTTAATTTGGTGAATTATGTCGTACTGGAGTATCCTGTTATTTGTAGTGCTGGTGCGTGTTTTTCAAACTACTTAAAGTTTGAAAGCTAGGGGTCACCAAAATGTTTAGAATGATAGTAATAATATTTTATTAGTATGAATCAATTCAAACACATAAATTTTTAACTGTAATAATTTTCTTTATTTTCTTTTGTCTTCAAGCACTTGGAACTTGAAGATTAGAGATTTTTACTTTCAAGCACTTGGAACTTGAACGTAATGTGATCAATAAATAAAAGCGAGTTTTTTACTACTGATACAAACATAATTTTTATTGGAATATTTATACTACAATTATTAACAATTAATTGTTGAGTCAACAAATATACTTAAAACAAAATTTACGTTAAATTGACCAATCAGATTAAAGTGACAATATTTTCAGTTAATTCAGTGTGTAATATGATATCTTTTTATTAACAATTTTTGTTTGTCAGCTAATTGAGTGCAAGTAAACAGTATTAATAGTATTCACTAACTTTTGTATTATCATTAATAATTATTAAGTGGATTCACGGGTTTTTGAACACAGGCTATGGTGCAAAAACCTAAATTAGCTGCAGCTCAACCATTAAACGCGTACTCTGCCACTTTTGCTCAAGTGAGCCAACCAGTTACTTCACGTGTATCGTATGCTGATGCTGCTAAGACTAGTTCTATTCCCACACAAAATGTTTCACCGCCAAATAATTCAACGAATGCAAATTCGAGCTTTAACTTTAGTCGCCTTGAAGCTACTATTGAGAATCTAGTGCTAACTATACACAACTTTAAAACAAATATGACTACCATGATGCCAGAAATGCTGAGAATGCAGAATACTCTGTTTCAAACATTAATTAACAAGCCATAAACACGTTAAAAATATGTTTCTGGAACGCAAACGCCATTCGCTAACATAAAAATAAACTTGAGCACTTCCTTGCGGAAAAAAATATTGATATAGTGTTGGTCTCTGAGACTCATTTGACTTCTAGAAGCCTCTTTAAAATTAATGGCTACACTTTATATGATACAGCGGACCCTAGAGGGAGAGCATGCGGTGGATCAGCAATTCTAATAAAGTCAAGACTCAAGCACTATATTCTTGACAACATTTGTGAAGAATATCTACAAGCAACAAATATCTGCATTGAAAATTTTGGTACAAATTTCGTGATATCTTCAATTTACTTCCCTCCCAGATTTTCAATCACTGAGGACCAATACGAGAAATTCTACAAATCTCATGGACTTTGTTTCGTAGCAGCTGGCGACTACAATGCTAAGTATACGTTCTGGGGTTCGCGTCTTATTACGCCTAGAGGTAGGGCGTTGTTCAACACAATTTCAAAAATGGGCTTGGATGTTATTTCGAGAAGGGAGCCTACTTACTGGCCTACTGACGTATGAAAAATTCCGGATGTTATAGATTTCGGCGTCATAAAAAGTATTTCTAGGGACTTAATTCACGTTGAAGCTTCCCTAGATCTCTCGTCCTATCACTCTTCCACGATCGTAACAATCTGTAACCCACTGAGAAGCGCTTTACCTCACCCATATGTCAATATGATAAATTGTGTTAATTGGCAGGGATTCAAAAAATATCTTAGTAGTCATTGCACGGAAAATATTACGCTAAGAACACCAAATGATATTGAATCGAACATTGCAAATCTTAACGAGAATATTAAACAAGCTTCTGAACATGCCACTACCTCCCATCCGCATACTGGGTCCAATAAAATTTATTCTACAGACGTTGAACATCTCGTACGTAAAAATAGAGGAGCTAGAAAGGAATGGCAACAGCACAGATCACCTCAGCACAAAATCAGATTTAAAGAGTGCACTAAACGACTCCAAGAGTTGCTTGCTTCTGAAAAAACTGCATCTTTTAAAAATTATCTGGAAGGTCATGATGTCACACCAGCATCTAATTACTCTTTTTGGGGCGCTGCTTAAAAGCTTAAAACACCCGTTAAGTTTAAGCCACTTCTGCCCACATCTACCGGAGGTAGGGCAAGAAGCGATACTGAAAAAGGTAACATATTTGCTGAGCATTTATAATCCGTATGTACACCAAAAACATGCACCAGTGTTGCTGATTTGCCGAGTGTAGTTGCTCTATCACCTCGACCCTTAAAATTTACGATGTGTGATGTACAAAAACTAATTGCCGAACTCAACCCGAAAAAAGCTTTCGGTATGGATGAAATTAGTAACCAGATGCTGATTAAGTTACCTCGTACTGCAATTAGAATCCTGTTATTCATTTTTAATCCCATTTTATGACTGGTGTATTATCCAGACTGCTGGAAGCTTACCAAGGTTAAAATTATTCCAAAGTTAGGTAAAGATCTTACCAAGGCTGAGTCATATAGGCCAATTAGTTTACTGTCAACAATGTCAAAGCTTTTTGAAAAGCTACTCATGACAAAATTGTATTAAATTTTAACTGATAATTGGTGCATCCCGGATCATCAATTTGGTTTTAGAAGCCAGCATAGCACCATTGAGCAAGCGGATAGATAGGTTCAATTTATTAGAAAAACATTAGAGGAAAAGAAGTATTGTTCTGCCCTGTTTATTGATGTTTCTCAGGCATTTGATAAAGTGTGGTATGAACCCCTGATTTTGAAATTGAAGACATACTTACAAATAAACATTCTAAATCTTTTGGAAAGTTAAATTCTTGTACGAAAATTTTCAGTTGTGGAAGGACACTTTATGAGTATGCCAGAAACTATCTCATCCAGTGTGCCACAGGGGAGTATACTGGGGCCATTTTTATATTTGATTTATACTTGTTATATGCCTGTGAGCAGTAGTATTCACACTTCTATATTTGCCGACGATACCGCCTGCCTTAGTATGCACGAAAACCCTGATGAGGCATCCCGAAAACTCCAGGAACACATAAGCCACATGGAACTATGGTTAAACTTATGGAGAATTAAGGTAAATGAACAAAAGTGTGTCCATATAACATTTACCTTACGAAGAGATACTTGTTCCCCCATTCGGTTTAATAATAAAGTTGTTCCTCAACATTCACATGTGAAATATCTCGATCGACGGCTTACATGGAAGTATCACATTGACTATAAGTTAACTCAAATGAACCTAAAATTAACTCAGGTACATTGGCTGAGTGGCAGAAATTCAACACTCAGCCTAGACTGCAAACTTTTAATATACAAGTCGCTTTTAAAGCCAATATGCTGTTACGGTATCCAGCTATGGGGCACTGCTTCTGCTTCCAATGTAGAGAGAATTCAACGAAGACAAAACAACATTTTAAGGTTAATAAAATCTGCTCCATGGTACATTAAGAATTCAAACGTACATCGTGATTTAAATATGCCACTATTGACTGAAGCAATTGGAAAATACGCAGGCAAATATCTAACAAAACTCGAGTCACATCCTAATCCGCTTGGTCGTAATATTTTGAACTTTACTGGACACATCCGCTTAAAAAAGAGAGATACAAGGGCTCTAATACTAAACACTCCGAATGAAGTTGCTTGAAAAATCTTTTTTTCCTATCACTACTTATGTATTATTTACAACTATCACTTAGTTATGTCTGGCATTGGTCGGGCTTATTATGTTATATTTAAGATTTGAATACTTATTGTTAGTTCATATATGCTATCAACAATGTCAAAACTTTTCTAAAGACTGCTCATGTCAAAATTGTCCCCAATTCTAATTGGTAGTGGGTGCATCCCAGACCATCAGTTTGGTTTTAGAAGTCAGCATAGCACCATTGAACAAACGAATAGATTGGTTCAATGTATAAGAAGAACATTTGAAGAAAAGAAATACTGTTCTGCACTGTTTATTTACGTTTCGCAGGCATTTGATAAAGTGTGGCATGAAGGCCTAATTTTAAAATTAAAATCATATCTACCAATAAATTTGGTGAATTTTTTAGAAAGTTACATTACTACCCGGAAGTTCACGGTTGTTTAAGAAGAATTCATGAGTGTGCCCCAATCTATATCATCCGGTGTGCCACAGGGGAGCATACTGGGGCCAGTTTTGTATTTGATTTATACTTGTGATATGCCTTTGAGCAGTAATATCCATACATCTACGTTTGCCGATGATACAGCCTGCCTAAGTATGCACAAAAATCCTCATGAGGCTTCCCGATATCTACAAAAACATATTACATAACTGAAACTATGGTTAAAATTATGGAGAATTAAGGTAAACGAGCAAAAGTGTGTTCAGGTAACATTTACCCTGCGAAGAGATACTTGTTCCCCAATTCGAATCAACAATCAAGCTGTTCTTCAGTATTCACATGTAAAATACCTTGGTATACACCTTGATCGACGACTTATATGGAAACACCATATTGACTCAATGCTATCACAAATGAAACTTAAACTAACTCAGATATATTGGCTGATTGGTAGAAATTCAAGACTCAGCCTAGACTGCAAACTTTTATTATACAAGTCGCTTTTGAAGCCAATATGGTGCTACGGAATTCAGTTATGGGGCACTGCTTCAGCTTCTTACGCCGAGAGAATCCAACGAAGGCAAAACAAAATTTTACGTTTGATAACATCGGCTCCATGGTACATCAAAAACTCAAATATACATCGTGATTTGAATATGCCACTAGTGATTGAAGAAATAGCAAAATACGCAGGCAAATATTTAACAAAACTCGAGTCACATCCTAATCCGCTTGCTCGTAACATCTTGAATTTTACTGGTCACATCCGTTTGAAAAAGAAGGACACAAGGGCTCTTATACTCAACACTCCTGATGGGATTGCTTGAAAATATTTTTTTTTCGCTTTTTTTTTTTTGATTATCACTACTTAGGTATTATTTATAACTATCACTAAGTTTATGTCCGACAGTGGTCGGGCCTAATACTTATTATTTAGATTTAAGATTTGAATACTTATTGTTAGTTCATATAAATATATACAATAAATAAATAAATGTATTTCAAAAAAAAAAAAAAAAACTTAATATATGAAGATACAATAAATAAAAAATATGCATAAAAAAAATTTTCATATTGCCATTTGATATGTATATAATTTATTATATTAGCATGAATAAGAATGCATTAAGCTGATGTCTTTACTTGCCGCTGCAAATTAAATTTTTTATTCAATTGGTCTGCTATTGAATAAAAGGAGCTTTTATCTTAAATTTTATCCAATTAAAATTATTGTGTTATTAACAATTGAGTTGTTAACAGAAAAATAATTTTTTTTAATGAATTTGTTGTTTTTCAAATTCTAATGTGTTGTTTCTTTGTTTGTATTTTTTTATATTATTTTTAGAATTTTGTTTTTTGTTAAATTTTAAAGATGTTTAGATGAGTCGAACCGGCACTCTCTTGATTAATAGACTAATGTACTTACCACTCAGCTGAACATCGCTTTGCAAAGCAATGTTAAGTAAAGTTGTATTCTAAAAAAATTATTATGTCGAATTTCTAAAGTAGGTCCTCACGTTTGTTAAGACTACTTTAAGTTGATATTTTCAAAATGTGTATTGTGTACCCCAAATATATTTGGTAATAAAGCACATATTCATTCATGTTACATTTGAAAATGAAGCTAGAATTGTTAGCTCTTATCTTAGATTTACTATTTCTGTCATGTAATGGAAAACATCATCAAATTATTCAACTTATGCAAAATACATGGTAAAATCCATAAAAAAAAGTATTAAAATAAATACAATTGTACAAAAATGTTTTAGTGATGTACATACAATCAAAACAAATCGAAAAGAGCTCGATATTCAAATACTCATTTCATTCGAATAAAAGAAATTGTGATAATTATTCTTTGTTCCTCATATTTTTTTACGTATACTTCATAGAAATGTTTATCTGTTATCATAACTTGTCAGAAGGTCATATTGTTTAAATTAGGTTGCTTTACTTCAAGAAAATAAAAATGTATTTAATAAAATAAAAAAAAATTGACTACCCGAATAAAATTGTATTAGATTTTGTACATCTTAAGCTGTGAAGTGGTTGTTGAACACGGTGGTGTTACCAGTATTTATTATTAAATAACAAAATAATTAAAGCTGTGTTTTGTATACAATTTCTTAACAAAGCAATATTAGCCTTAAAGTGCTTGTCAACTAATATGAACTTTAAAGCTAAAGTAAAATATTTTTTTGCATAAGGGGGCAAATCATTATTAGATAAGCAAATAATGAATACACACAAAATGCGAGTTATTCTGTTTCTTCTACATGTGCGTATTCCGTTATGATATAATTTAACAAATAATTTTGTTGAGTAATTTGATTGACTAGAAAAATTTTAATTTGTTGAATCAACAATGAATTTTTTGAGTTTTTGCGCCATGTATAACATAAAATTTGGTTAGTTCAGTTTATTGAAAAAAATTTCTGTTTTTGTCATATCAACAACTTAATTTTTTATATTAACTAAATATATATTTTAATTTAAATTAACTATTAACAATTTGTTTTGCTGGTTGCATTTTGATGATATTTTTTCCTGTGTATGGATATGAGACTGAATTTAAATATTTTTTTTTAATACATATATTTATTTATTGTAGCTTCAAATATGAACTAACAATAAGTAATCAAATCTTCAAGCTAAAATATAATTATTTAGCCCGACCAGTGTCGGCCAAAACTTAGTGATAGTTTAAATAATACAAAGTAGTGATAATCAAAAAGGAAAATTAAATATATTTTCAAGCATTCCCATCTAGAGTGTTGAGTAAAATAGCCCTTGTGTCTATCTTTTTTAGGCGGATGTGTCCAGTAAAGTTCAAAATATTACGAGCAAGCGGATTAGTATGTGACTCGAGTTTTGTTAAGTATTTGCCTACGTATCTTGCAATTTCTTCAGTCACTAGTGGCGTTTTTAAATCACGATGCAAATTTGAATTCTTAATATACCATGGAGCAGATGTTATTGACCTTAAAATTTTGTTTTGACTTCGTTGAATTCTCTCTACATTGCAAGCTGAAGCAGTGCCCCATAACTGGATACCGTAACACCATATTGGCTTCAAAAGCGACTTGTATATTAAAAGTTTGCAGTCCAGACTAAGTGTTGAATTTCTGCCAATCAACCAATGAATTTGAGATAACTTAAGTTTCATCTGAGTTAGCTTAAAGTCAATATGATGTTTCAATGTAAGCCTTCGATCAAGGTGTATACCAAGGTATTTCACTTGGGAATGTTGAGGAATATTTTCATTGTTGATTCGAATGGGGTATGGAATGGATATTGCTGCTCAAAGGCATATCACAAGTATAAATCAAATACAAAACTGGCCCCAATATGCTCCCCTGTGGCACACCGGATGATATAGATTGGGACAGACTCATGAATTCTCCTTCCACAATCGTAAACTTACGGGTAGTTATGTAGCTTTGTAATAAATTCAGAAAATTTATTGGTAAATATGATTTTTATTTTAAAATAAGGCCTTCATGCCACACTTTATCAAAGGCCTGAAAAACGTCAATAAACATTGCAGAACAATACATTTTTTCTTCAAAATTTCTTCTTATGAATTGCACCAATCTATGAGTTTGTTCAATGGTGCTATGCTGACTTCTAAAACCAAATTGATGGTCTGGGATGCACCCACTATCAGTTAAAATTGGGGACAATTTTGTCATGAGCAGCTTTTCGAAGAGTTTTGACATTGTTGATAGCAGACTTATTGGCCTGTATGACTCAGCCTTGGTAAGATCTTTGCCCGGCTTTGGAATCATTTTGACCTTCGCAAGCTTCCAGCTTTGTGGATAATACTCCAGTCGTAAAATGGCGTTAAAAATAAATAACAGGATTCTAATTGCAATATGGGGCAAGTTTATCAGCATATTGTTACTTATTCCATCAATACCTGGAGCTTTCTTTGGGTTGAGTTCAGCAATTAGTTTCTGAACATTACGCGTCTTAAATTTTATGGGTGGAGGGGGTAGCGCAACTACACTTGGAAAATCAACAACACCAGTACATGTGTTTGGGGTAAATACGGATTTTAAATGCTCAACAAATATGTTACCTTTTTCAGTACCGCTTCTGGCCCAACCTCCGGAAGAAGTGCGCAGAGGTGGTGTATATTCAACGGGTGTTTTAAGCTTTCTAGCAGCTCGCCACAAGGAGTAATTAGATGCAGGTGTGGCATCAAGATTTTCCAGATAATTTTTAAGACGTACAGTTTTTTCATAAGCCAGCAGCTCTTGGAGTAGTCTAGTGCACTCTTTAAATCTAATTTTATTTTTGGGTGATCTGTGCTGTTGCCATTCCCTTCTAGCTGTCCTTTTTTCACGTAAAAGACGTTCAATGTCTGTAGAATAAATTCTATTTAATTATATAATTATATTAATTTAAATATACTTTTAAATTAGTTAAATCATAATGAACAAACTAATTTTCTTCTTGAAAGCGTTCAATAGAAAACAAAGTCGTTTTCTAAGAATTTAGATCTACTCTCTTGACGGTTCCTGTAGTATACAGGAAACCCGTATACTACAGGAATTGATTAATTATGAATAATTAAATTTAAAAAAATAATTGCCGAAATTGTGTTGCTTGATACTGATAATATGTTTATATTAATACGATATATATTTATTTTATGAAGGCTGATCGTCTTTGGCTTTTATTTGATGTTATAGATGATACGATTTTTTTTTTCTCATTTTAGTAAAGTTCAGATTATTGTATTCATATTTTTGATATCTTTAATTTAATTGTGCTTTGTGTGTCTGTTAGCAGACTGTAAGTATAAGCTAGTCAGTTACTCTTTACTTTTATTTATTTTTACTTCTAATGTGTCACAACATTTAGATTTGCTTCTTGAAATAGCGAAAATTTACATATATAATTTTTAAAAGTATACATATATATAAATATATGTATGTATGTAAAAATTAGTTCATAGACAAGGAAATACATGTTTAATAATTAACTATTCTAGAAAATTTATCACAAATAACTCAGTTACCTCCACCAGCAAGCAATTCACCATAAGTATTTGTATAAAGTGTCAGAAACATTGGAATATCTATGTTTGGGAGAATTTTACATCAAGTGTTTCAACATGAGGTTTACTGGTTGACCCCTTGAAGTAATTCATGTTAACGTAGGCTGGATTGTATCGCATGCAGATGTAATGATTTTTCATTAAAAAAAGGTCTTCATCACCATCAATCATACCCTATACAACACATTCATGAGTTGTATTGATCCAGATACAATTGCTGTCTGCGAATTCATTATTAAATAAATTCAGTGAAGTGCGACTTTCATCCGCGCACAAAGGGTTCCGTACGGGCACGAGATATGTAATTCAATACGAACAATATAACCTATAGTTTTGGCATTTTTTTTCGTTTTTGGGTTTTTTCGGTTTTAAGCGTTTTTTTTTAGTTTGGGGGTTTTTTGAATTTATTGGCGCTTTCTGAGTTTTGGCACTTTTTGTCACGTTTTGGCGATTTTTTTTTTGGTTTTTGAAGTTTTTTTAATTTTGGCGATTTTTTTATTTTGGCGATTTATTTTATTTTTTCGTTTTTTTCATATAGGTGATTTTTTTTGGTTTTGGCGATTTTTGTTTTTAGTTTTGGCCCTTTTTTCGTTTTGGCGATTTTTTTTAAATTTAGCGAAATTTTTTTTTTTGGCAATTTTTTTTTTCACATAAACAATTATTTTGGTTTTGGCGCATTTTTTTGCGTTTTGGTGATTTTTTTCGGTTTGTGGCATTTTTTTCATATTGGCGATTTTTTTTCATTTAAACGATTTTTTCGAATTTGGCGATTTATTTTAGTGCTAGAATTTTTTTTTAATTTTGTCGATTTTTTTTTGATTTGGCGTTTTTTTTTAAATTTTTGGCGATTTTTTTCAGGTTTTGGCGATTTTTATTTTGGTTTGGCGATTTTATAATTTTCGAATTTTTTAGTTTTACCGTTTTCGAAAATTTCAAGAGTTTACCTCTTACGGTTTCGAAGATATAGCAAGTTGTCAAAATTACATAGTCAAAATTGCATTAACTGATGGACCACCCTTTAATTTAATTTTTTTAATATTTTAATGTTTATTGTTGTAGTCTATATAAAAATACACTAATTTTACAAATTTCAAGTGTCAATATACATATGTACATACGATTGTATATTACATGGGATTTTAACATTTTTCGTCGCTCGTTTTGGAGCACCCTTTAATTTCTCATACGCATGTATTTGTTGTTATAATGGCCAAGGTTCTACATACTCTGTCAAAATTTCAGGTCCGTAGCTCTTACGGTTCCTGAGAAAACACCGTGTGACGGACAGACGGACAGCGTAGCGAAAACAATACGGTTGCTTTTTTCACCTTTGGTGTACGGAACCCTAAAAAAGAGCTTTTCATCATCATCATCTAACAGCTTAATTTATATTTTTTTATTTTTTTTGCTAGCATGCATGCCTTATCATGCTCTATCAATAGTGAAAAGAGAATCCGAGATGTAGTGGTGTTTTAATTAAAAATTTATACTATTTGAATTTACAAATTCACTCTTTTGAATTTTTTACACAGTAGATACATTCAAATGTATTTAATTTTTAATTATAAATTTTTTTGGTAAATTTATTTGATACTCATACAGATACAGATATAAAGTAATATCTGTTTAGATTGCTTTTATAATTTATGCATGCTTCTGCATGATTCTTGTTAAAGTCCATATTTATTCACTAAATTTGTTTGATACT
Source organism: Tachina fera (assembly GCA_905220375.1). NCBI lineage: Eukaryota > Metazoa > Arthropoda > Insecta > Diptera > Tachinidae > Tachina > Tachina fera. Next base: position 49,340,930 of record LR999967.1, read on the forward strand.
CATTTATACACATCTACATTCTTAAAGAATGGATACCAAAGTCCAATTTCTTTAGTTTATTTATATTTTCTAAATATCTGATAGCTATAGAAATTAATAAAGGTATGATCTTTTATAATAAACCCATATTCGCATTTTACAATTTTTGGTTTAGAGCTTTTGAAATGGAAAATGTACAGCTTTTACTATAAAAACTGATAATATGATGTGTTGCTGAATATTGTACTGTATATTGCATTGCATACATTAAGATAATTATCTCTCCTAAGACCTATCATTCTTAATCAATTATTCAAAAACAAGACAAACTAGATTTTTCCTTTTTAATTTTATTTTTATATAATTTCAACATTTTATCATCTTCAAATTACTGTATATTGTATTTAGCAGTTTTTTACTCGTTTGTTGTGTTAACTTTCACCGCAAGCATTTAAATGGTGGGATGAATTTTTATATTTTATACACTAATGGTCTAATTCATAAATGATTATTAACATTTCAATAACAATTTAATAGTCAAAAATCGGTAAATGTGTATTCATAAATGATTAATAGCCTATTAGACGTTTAATAAACGTTTCATAACTCAGAGATTTTTAATGTAGCCTCCATGCTACTTTAAGCGTTTGATAAACAATTATAAATAATATTTTCTTGATTTTTTATCCCTTATATGAGATTTTCTGTGGTTTCTCACTTTTATGTTTCTTGTTTATTCTTATGCATGGCTCCTGAATATTGTTCTTGGGCAAATGTATTAATTTATTTAAGTTGGTACATGTATGTATGTATGCATAATTGTACAAAAAGAAAAATACATATGTACATATAAACATCGTTGAAAATAAAAGAAATTCCATTCATTGGCAAAAAGAAAAATATAATTATAAACATAAGGGCATATGTAAGTACGTATGTTTGTATGGTACTGCATGCTTACATATGTATGTATGTATGTATGTACAATAACATTTTACAATTAAAACAAAATAGTGATGCATAATGGACCGCTATAAAATGGGTATTTGCCTACCTCTGTACTCAGCCGAATATAAGTGTTTAAATACAATTTTTTGTAACAATAATTTTTTTTGATTTATTTCAAGGCACATTTATTTCCAGGTAAGAGTAAACACAATAAAGGTATTCACGTCAAAAGTTGCACTGGTGCGAAAAAGCAAAATTGTAAAATTTTCAAAAAATATAACAACAATCACATAGAAAATTATTTTGCACAAATGATGCAAAATTGTCAGGGTCTGAGTAAGTGCAAGATTATCAGGGTAAATTTTGCAACTTTTTATGGCATTGCCAATCCAAAAAAATAGACAAAAAGTACTTTAAAAATCAACCATACAGCAAATTACAACGCAGAATGTTTTTCTTTTAAATGAAAAAACAAGTGGAAGATATTTTCGGACCAAATTAATTAATTAAAAAATTATGAAATAAAAATTCTTCGCCAGAAATTATTAAGAAATCTTCAAATTCGATTTTAAGATAAAAAGTACATTATTTTGTTATTTTCAAACGATCGTTATTAAAATTTTGTTAAATAATACCAATACTTTTAATATTGATATTTGTATTAGTGAATTAATTACAGAATAATTCAGCATTTAAACAAACTCTTTTAACAATTAAGAAACATACGAGTACAATATATCATTGCACATATTGTGTTGCCTGATAGAAAACTAAACAAAATGGTTTGCTCACGTCAGAAAGTGCAATTATGTTTAATGGTTGCGGTGCATTGCTCGTTGCGGGAGAGAAAAATAAACATAATACAATGGAAGACGGCGACGGCAATACTTATCATTGTTTGTTTAAATTTTTATTAATTTTTTTTCTGCATACATTTTTATAACTAAAAACAAAAAATTATTAACATTTGATACATTCGCAGATATATTTGATAGGTTTTTTAAACTTTTATAATCTCTAACAAAAATGTTTGAACTTCAAAATCATGTTTTTTTTACAATAATGTTGTGAACACAGCCAATTATTCAAAAACTACGGCAACGTCAGCAAGAGAAAATTGAGAGAAGATTTTATTTCATTCCGTCCCGCACTGCGGATTTTTACTTCAAAATCGTGTGGAAAACCGCACAGCAATAAATAATCGTTACATTGTGTTCAGACTCAGGATTACAAGAACAATGAAAAAAAACAACATGGCTTTTAGTTCATCCAAAATATCAACAATTTGTTGTAACACAATAATAATAAAGATTATTCACAAAAAGTTGAAAAAATTTCTCCATGGCAGCTACCACTAACAAAATTTGCAATGTTTAGCACTTTTCACAATTTTTTAATATTTTTTTTCGTATTTTTAAATTTGTTTCCAAAGAATTTTCTTAATAAAATATATTTCATATTGACAATTTTTTAAAATTTTTTTAATTTCTCTTTCGTAAACAATTTTTGAAGTTTCCGATGAACTTTAATTTAAAGAAAAAAATAGCTCAGCTGCATTTCCGCTACTACCTGGTGAATGTGCCTTGGTTTATTTATTAATAAAACGTGAAACGCCTACTTTTTAAGTTATTTTTTAATAACATTATGCGTAATGATTTACTTTTTTTTCGACTCAAACAGACTACCTAGATAATCGATTCTTGTTGTATGCATCACTAAACATAAAATGGGAGCATGATGTTGCCAACATAACATTACAAAAGAAGCAAAATCGTTTAATAGTTATTTCACTGATATTAATCAGTTATGAATACAAATTTTTATTAGAGCTTAATAAAGCAAAATCTGTTTCATAAGTAATGTACAGATTAAAGCTGAAATAAGGAATTTTTATGAATTAGACCGTAAGTAAGTCATTATATATCAATTCACTTATATGAACCATAAATGGTAAATTCTTTTCACATTACTTCTTTTAATTATCTATTAAATCATTCTACTATCCTTTCATATTGAGTAATGTTAAATATTATAATAATTTATTCGACCTTTTTTAATTATATATAAATTTTATTTAAGCTATAGTTCTTTTTGTAATAAATTTACAATTTTATTTATTTTTATCGATATTTCGCTTCAACTTTGTGTAGCTTCTTCAGGAAATGAAGTTATTCTAAATTTACTAATACAAAGATGTATAAAATGAAAAATGTTTGTCAAAATTGAAAAAATAAAAAAGTTCAAAAAACTTTTTACATACAAAAAGATATTTAAAAGAATTAAAAATAATAAAATATATACATATGTCCATAATTATAATTATTATTATTATTATATATATGTATATATATATATATATATATATATATATATATATATATATATATATAATATATATATGTGCATAAAATGCTCCATAAATAAATATATAACCATTAACAAGAAATAAAATTGAGTTTTTATTTTATTTAGACTTTATTCTTAATACTTTATATTTTATTAAAATTAAAATTTTTAAATCTAGTGACATTATAAATATTATAATATGTTGTTACCAGTTGCTTTGCTACTTCTTCCGCTTCCATATTTTTCCTTCAATATTGAAAGCAGAAGCAAGTGTCCGGCCACATGTTGTATTATCGTCCGACCAAAAACAATCTTCATAATGTTTTTGTTTTTTGTTTTTTTTTAAATACATGTATTTATTTATTGTATCTTCAACTATGAACTAACAATAAGTAATCAAATCTTAAAGCTAAAATAAAATTATTAGGCCCGACCAGTGTCGGACATAAACTTAGTGATAGTTATAAATAATACATGAGTAGTGATAATCAAAAAGGAAAAATAAATGTATTTTCACGCAGTCCCATCTAGGGTATTGAGTAACAGAGCCCCTGCGTCTCTCTTTTTTAAGCGAATGTGTCCAGTAAAATTCAACATGTTATGAGCAAGGCAATTAGGATATGACTCGAGTTTAGTTAAGTATTTGCCTGCGTATCTTGGAATTTCAGTCATGGTATATTTAAATCACGATGTAAATTTGAATTTTTGATGTTCCATGGAACAGATATAATTAACCTTAAAATTTTGTTTTGTCTTCGTTGAATTTTCTCTACATTGAAAGCTGAAAGAGTGCCCTATAACTGGATACCGTAACACCATATTGGCTTCAAAAGCGACTTGTATATTAAAAGTTTGCAGTCTAGGCTGAGTGTTGAATTTCTGTCAATTAACCAGTGTATTTGAGATAACTTTAGTTTTATCTGATTTAGCTTAGAGCCAATGTGGTGTTTCCATGTAAGCCTTCAATCCAGGTGTATACTAAGATATATCACATGTGAATGTTGAGAACTAATTTGACTAATGATTCTAATGGGGGGACAAGTATATTTTCGTAAGGTAAATGTTATCTGTACGCACTTATGTTCGATTACTTTTATTTTCTATATGTTTAACCATAGCGCAAGCTTCCTCATATGGTTCTGAATATATCTTGATGCCTCATGAGGGTTTTCGTGCATACTACGGCAGGCTGTATCATCTGCAAATGTAGAAGTGTGTATATTACTGCTCACAGACATATCACAAGTTTAAATCAAATATAAAACTGGCCCCAGTATACTCCCTTGTGTTACACCGGATAAAACAGTTTTGGGCAAACTCATAAATTTTCCTTTCATAAGAGAGAACTTCTACCCTAAAATATAACTTTCTAAAAGTTTTAGAATGTTATTTGGTAGATATGTCGTCAATTTTAAACAATAAATAAGGCAGAATAATAATTCTTTTCTTCAAATGTTTTTCTTATAAATTGAACCAGTCTATGCGTTTGTTCAATGGTGCTATGCTGACCTCTAAAACAAAATTGATGGTCCGGTATGCACATATTATCTGTTAGAATACGGGACAATTTATTCATGAGAAGCTTTTCGAAGAGTTTTGACATAGTTGGCAGCAAACTTATTGGCCTATATGACTCAGATTTGGTAAGATATTTGCCCGGCTTTGGAATCATTTTGACTTTGGTAAGCTTCCAGTGTTGTGGATAATACTCCAGTCGTAATATGGCATTAAAAATAAACAGCAGGATTCTTATTGTAATATGCGGCAAGTTCATCAGCATCTTGTTACTTATTCCATCGATACCTAGAGTATTCTTTGGCTTGAGTTCAGCAATTACTTTTTGTACATCACGCATCTTAAACTTTAAGGGTCGAGGGGGTAGAGCAACTAGACTCAGCAAATCAGTTACACCAGTACATGTGTTTGGGGTAAATACGGATTTTAGGTGCTCAGCAAATATTTTACATTTTTTCGTATCACTTCTTGTCCAACCTCCAGTAGATATGCGCAGAGGTGATTTATACTCAACGGGGGCTTTAAGCTTTCTAGCAGCACGCCACAAAGAGCAATTAGATGAAATCGAGATTTTCCAGATAATGTTTAAGAGATGCAGTTTTTTCATATGCAAGCAGCTCTTGGAGTCGTTTAGTGCACTCTTTAAATCTAATTTTATTTTCTGGTGATCTGTGCTGTTTTCATTATCTTCCAGCTCTTCTTTTTTCACCTACGAGACGTTAAATATCTGTAGAATAAATTCTGTTAAGCCCAGTCTGCGGATGGGGCTAGTGGCATGTTCAGCAGCCTGTTTAATATTTACGTTAAGATTGGCAATGTTAGATTCAATATCATCTGGTGTTCTTACCTTCATATTTTCCGTACAATGACTACTGAGGTATTTTGGGAACCCCAGCCAATTAACACGATTGATCATCTTAACTTATGCGTCAAGTAAATCACTTCTTAATGGGCTACAAATTGTAACGATCGTGGGAGAGTGATCGCACGAGAGATCTAGGGAAGCTTCAACTTGAATAAAATCCCTAGAGATATTTTTTGTGACGCCAAAATTTATAACATCCGTAATTTTTTGTATGTCAGTAGGCCAATAAGTGGGCTACCCCCTCAAAATGACATCCAAACCCATTTTTTTAAATTGTGTTGAATAATGTTCGACCTCTGCGTGTAATAAGATGTGAACCCCAGAACGTATATTTGGCATTATAGTCGCCAGCGGCTACAAAACAAGGTCCAAGAGATTTGTAGAAATCCTCATACTGATTCTCAGTGATTGAAAATCTGGTAGGGGAGTAAATTAATGATATCACGAAATTTTGTACAAAAATTGTTCACAAAAATATTCGTAGCTTGCATATATTCTTCATTAACGTTGTCAAGGATACAGTGATTGAGTCTTGACTTAATTAATTAATTGTGTAACCACAAATTTTAAAAAGGCTTCTCGAATTCAAAATCAAAAAAATGTCAAAATCGTTTTTCATTATTGCAAGTCACCGACGACAAGCACGCTGCATCATCGCAAAAGTCTTTTAAGCCACCACCTATGTATGTATTTGAGAGAGAAAAATTCTAACGCCCTAATTAAAAAATTAGTCTCGGCCATTGGTGAAAACGCATTTCATGTTATTCCAATAAAGCGTGGTAATATTGACGAAACTAAAATTCAAATATACGAAGAAAAAAATTTCCGTAAAATAGTTACTGAATTTGAAAAAAATAAAACAAGTTTTTATACGTACCAGCTTAAAAGTGCCAAAGGTATGCAGATCGTATTGAAGGGTATTGACTCTTATGTTAATCCCGAAGAAGTAAAAGATGCACTCATGATACAAGGATTTAAGGTAAAACATGTTACCAATATAATAAACAGGGAGAAGATCCCCCAGCCTCTATTTCGTGTTGAATTGGAGCCGAATGATATACAGCTGAAAAAAAACGAGACACACCCAATTTATAGCCTAAAATACCTCTTATACCGAAAAATCACAGTTGAAGAGCCACATAAGCGATCAGGTCCCGTACAGTGCCATAATTGCCAAGAATATGGCCACACAAAAACATACTGTAAATTACCCACTGTTTGTGTTGTGTGCGGCGAATTACACGGCACTGCTAGTTGCAATAAGCCAAAAGATCAAAGTGATAAAAAATGCAGTAATTGTGGAGGTAATCACACCGCTAACTACAGAGGTTGTCCTGTGTACTCTTTTGTCAAACAGACTATGGTGCAAAAACCCAAATTAGCTCCATCTCAATCAGCAAACGCTTACTCCGCCACTTTTGTGCAAAGGAGCCAACCAGTTACTTCCCGTGTATCGTATGCCGATGCTGCTAGAACAAATTCTATTCCCGCACAAAATGTTCCACCTCCAAATAATTCAACAAATGCAAACTCAAGCTTTAACTTTAGTCGCCTTGAAGCTACTATTGACAATTTGGTGCAAACTATAAACAACTTTACAACAAATATGACTAACATGATGCAAGAAATGCTGAGAATGCAGAATACTCTGCTTCAAGCATTAATTAACAAGCCATGAACACGTTAAAAATATGTTTCTGGAACGCAAACGGCATTCGCCAACATAAAAATGAACTTGAGCACTTCCTTACGGAAAAAAGTATTGATATAATGTTGGTCTCTGAGACACATTTGACTTCGAGAAGCTTTTTCAAAATAAATGGCTACACTATGTATGATACAAAGGACCCTAGAGGGAGAGCATGCGGTGGATCTGCAATTCTAATTAAGTCAAGACTCAAGCACTATATCCTTGACAACGTTAGTGAAGAATATATGCAAGCTACGAATATTTTTGTAGAAAATTTTTGTTCTAATTTCGTAATATCATCAATTTACCCACCTCCCAGATTTTCAGTTACCGAAGATCAGTATGAGAAGTTCTACAAATCGCTTGGATTTTGTTTCGTGGCAGCTGGAGACTACAATGCAAAGCATACGTACTGGGGATCGCGCCTTTTAACACCTAGAGGTCGAGCTTTGTTTAACACAATTTCAAAAATGGGCTTAGATGTTATTTCGAGTGGGGAGCCCACTTATTGGCCTACTGACGTACGAAAAATTCCAGATGTTATTGATTTTGGCGTAATGAAAAATATTTCTAGGGATTTAATTAGTGTTGAAACTTCTCTAGATCTCTCCTCCGATCACTCCCCCACTATCGTCACAATTTGTAACCCACTAAGAAGTGACTTACCTCACCCATATACGAAGATGACCAATCGTGTTAATTGGCTGGGATTCAAAAAATATCTTAGTAGTCATTGCACGGAAAATATTGCGTATAGAACACCCAATGACATTGAAACTAACATTGCCAATCTTAACGAAATTATTAAACAGGCTGCTGAACATGCCACTGCCTCCCATCCGCAGTCTGGGTTTAATAAAATTTATTCCAGGGATATTGAACATCTCGTATGTGAAAAAAGAAGAGCTAGAAGGGAATGGCAACAGCACAGATCACCCCAACATAAACTCAGACTTAAAGAATGTTCTAAACGACTTCAAGAGTTGCTTGCATCTGAAAAAACTGCATCTCTTAAAAATTATTTGGAAGGTCTTGATGTCACACCGACATCTAATTACTCTTTGTGGCGCGCTGCTAGAAAGCTTAAAACCCCCGTTGAGTTCAAGCCACCTCTGCGCACATCTACCGGAGATTGGGCAAGAAGCGATACGGAAAAACGCAAAATATTTGCTGAGCATTTAAAATCCGTATTTACCTCAAATACATGTACTGGTGTTGCTGATTTGCCGAATGTAGTTGCTCTACCCCCTCGAGCCTTAAAGTTTAAGATGCGTGATGTACATAAAGTAATTGCTGAACTCAAGCCAAAGAAAGCTCCAGGTATTGATGGAATTAGTAACAAGATGCTGATGAACTTGCCGCATATTGCAATAAGAATCTTGCTGTTTATTTCTAATGCCATATTACGACTGGAGTATTATCCACAACTCTGGAAGCTTGCAAAAATCAAAATGATTCCAAAGCCGGGAAAAGATCTTACTAAAGCTGAGTCATATAGGCCAATAAGTTTGCTGTCAACTATGTCAAAACTCTTCGAAAAGCTGCTCATGACAAAATTGTTCCCAACCTTAACAGATAGTGGGTGCATCCCAAACCATCAATTTGGTTTTAGAAGTCAGCATAGCACCATTGAACAAACTCATAGATTGGTTCAATTTATAAGAAAAACATTTGAGGAAAAGAAGTATTGTTCTGCCCTGTTTATTGACGTTTCTCAGGCATTTGATAAAGTGTGGCATGAAGGTCTAATTCTAAAATTAAAATCATATCTACCAATAAATTTAGTGAATTTATTAGAAAGTTACATCACTACCCGGAAGTTCACGGTTGTGGAAGGAGAATTCATGAGTGTGCCCGAATCTATATCATCCGGTGTGCCACAGGGGAGCATACTGGGGCCAGTTTTGTATTTGATCTATACTTGTGATATGCCTTTGAGCAGCAATATCCATACATCTACGTTTGCCGATGATACAGCCTGCCTTAGTATGCATGAAAACCCTCACGAGGCTTCCCGATATTTACAAGAACATATTACACAATTGGAAATGTGGTTGAACTTATGGAGAATTAAGGTAAATGAACAAAAATGTGTCCATATAACGTTTACCCTAAGAAGAGATACTTGTTCCCCAATTCGAATCAATAATCAAAATATTCCTCAACACTCCCAAGTGAAATACCTTGGTATACACCTTGATCGAAGGCTTACATGGAAACATCATATTGACTTTAAGCTAACTCAGATGAAAATTAAGTTATCTCAAATACACTGGTTGATTGGCAGAAATTCAACACTTAGCATGGACTGTAAACTTTTATTATACAAGTCGCTTTTAAAGCCAATATGGTGTTACGGTATCCAGTTATGGGGCACTGCTTCAGCTTCCAATGTAGAGAGAATCCAACGAAGGCAAAACAAAATTTTACGGTTAATAACATCGGCTCCATGGTACATCAAAAATTCTAATATACATCGTGATTTAAATATGCCACTAGTGACTGAAGAAATTGCAAAATACGCAGGCAAATATTTAACAAAACTCGAGTCACATCCTAATCCGCTTGCTCGTAATATTTTGAACTTTACTGGACACATCCGCTTAAAAAAGAGGGACACAAGGGCTCTATTACTCAACACGCCAAATGGGATTTCTTGAAAATACTTTTTTTATACTTTTTTATAAATTTTTTTTCTTTTTTTATTATCACTACTTATGTATTATTTATAACTATTAACAAGTTTATGTCCGACAGTGGTCGGTCCTAATAATTATATTTTAGATTTAAGATTTGAATACTTATTGTTAGTTCATATTTGAAGATACAATAAATAAATACATGTATTAAAAAAAAAAAAAAAAAAAAAAAAAAAAAAAAAAATAATGGTTGAAAACCACGTGAATTATAACTATGTGCAAATTTTAAGTACATATCGTATAGAACTGCAAAACGATTTCTGTCGAATTTTAGATTTAAATCATTATAAGGATATGAAACAGAGTTAAGATGCACTTTAATATCACTTAAATTTCAATGTTGAAAAATTTTATCATCATTTCGAAGACCCAATAATAAAAAACGTGGTCCTTTATTTTCGTTAGCTAGCTTAACATTCCATAAAACTTTTGTACTTTCTGGAAGTGAAGGATAGTAATACATATCCCAACTTCTAAAACATATACTTAATGTATGACGATTTTTTGTTGTTTTAAACATCTGCAATTTATACGCATCAGCAAGTTGAACGTGTGGTACTTTCAAAGTAATATTTAAAATAATAACTTAATAACTTAAGCTGTCACTTTCAGATTTCTTCAGGGAGACATAGTTTTTTAATTCTGTTGCAATACTCAAATGACTTGTGTGATCAATTTCTATACCACTAATTTCATAACAAATTTCATCAAATAAATGTACCACAAAATTGTTTAAGAGCCGTATTGATGTAGAAACTGATGAGTCCTCTTTCGTCGCAAGTCCTTCTATATATAGAAGACTTTCACTTGGTAAAACATTTTTTTTACATTTATTTATTTATTGTATCTTCAAATATGAACTAACAATAAGTATTCAAATCTTAAATCTAAAATATATGTAAGTAGTAAGGCCCGACAATTGCCGGGCATAAACTTAGTGATAGTTATAAATAATACCTAAGTAGTGATAATCAAAAAAAAAAAAAGCGAAAAAAAATATTTTAAAGCAATCCCATCAGGAGTGTTGAGTATAAGAGCCCTTGTGTCCCTCTTTTTTAGGCGGATGCGACCAGTAAAATTCAAGATGTTACGAGCAAGCGGATTAGGATGTGACTCGAGTTTTTTTAAATATTTGCCTGCGTATTTTGCAATTTCATCAATCACTAGTGTCATATTCAAATCACGATGTATATTTGAGTTTTTCATGTACCATGGAGCCGATGTTAATGAATGTAAAATTTTGTTTTGCCTTCGTTGGATTCTCTCGACATTAGAAGCTGAAGCAGTGCCCCATAACTGAATTCCGTAGCACCATATTGGCTTCAAAAGCGACTTGTATAGTAAAAGTTTGCAGTCTAGGCTGAGTGTTGAATTTCTAGCAATCAGGCAATATATCTGAGTTTGTTTAAGTTTCATTTGTATTAGTTTTGAGTCAATATGGTGTTTCCATGTAAGTCGTCGATCAGGCTTTATACCAAGGTATTTTACATTTGAGTGTTGAGGAACAACTTGATTGTTGATTCGAACAAGTATCTCTTCGCAAGGTAAATGTTACCTGAACACACTTTTGCTCGTTTACCTTAATTCTCCATAATTTTAACCATAGTTCCAGTTGTGTAATATGTTTTTGTAGATGGTTTGCGTGTATACTTAAGCAGGCTGTATCATCGGCAAACGTAGATGTATGGATATTACTGCTCAAAAGCATATCACAATTATAAATCAAATACAAAACTGGCCCAGTATGCTCCCCTGTGGCACACCGGATGATATAGATTAGGGCACACTCATGAATTCTCATTCCACAACCGTGAATTTTCGGATAGTAATGTAACTTTCTAATAAATTCACTAAATTGATTGGTAGATATGATTTTATTGTTAAAATTAGGCCTTCATGCCACACTTTATCAAGTCCCTGCGAAACCTCAATAAACAGTGCAGAACAGTACTTCTTTTCTTCAAATGTTCTTCTTATACATTGAACTAATCTATGCGTTTGTTCAATGGTGCTATGCATACATCTAAAATCAAATTGATGGTCTGGGATGCACCCACTACCAATTAGAATTGGGGACAATTTTGACATAAGCAGTTTTTCGAAAAGTTTTGACATTGTTGATAGCAGACTTATTGGCCTCTAAGATTCTGCTTTGGAAAGATCTTTGCCCGGCTTTGGAATGATTTTAACTTTGGCAAGTTTCCAGCTGTGGGGATAATACTCTAGTCGTAAAATGGCATTAAAAATTAATAACATGATTCTAATTGAAATACGAGGCAATTTTATTAGCATCTGGTTACTAATTCCATCATCTTCAGGTTGAGTTCAGCAATTAGATTTTGTACATCACACATTTTAAATTGTATGGGTCGAGGGGGTAGCGCAACTACACTTGGGAAATCAACAACACCAGTACATGTGTTTGGGCTAAATATGGATTTTAAATGCTTTGCAAACAAATTACCTTTTTCAATATCACTCCTGGCCCAAACTCCTGTAAAAGTGCGCAGAGGTGGTTTAAACTCAACGGGTGTTTTAATTTTTTTTCGCAGCGCACCACAAAGAGCAATTATATGCTGATGTTACATCGAGATTTTCCAGATAGTTTTTAAGAGATGCAGTTTTTTCATATGCAAGCAGCTCTTGGAGTCTTTTAGTGCACTCTTTAAATCGAATTTTATTTTGGGGTGATCTCTGCTGTTGTCATTCTCTTCTAGCTCTTCTTTTTTCACATACGAGATGTTCAATATCTGTAGAATATATTCTATTAAACCCAGTCTGCGGATTGGAGGAAGTGGCATGTTCAGCAGCCTGAACAACGCTTGTCCTCTAGGTGTGATAAGCGTCTTATACGGACGCATCGAACCCCAGAAAGTATGTTTCGCATTATAGCCGCCAGCTGCTACGAAACAAGGGCCAAGAAATTTGTAGAAATCCTTGTATTGATCCTCAGTAATTGCGAATCTAAGAGGGGAGTAAATTGATTGGTAAAACATAAAAATCTTGATTTTGATTTGATATACGAATTTTATCATTATTTTTAAATAATTGTAAATATAATGTGTATTTATTTCTTTAATTTGTCGTTTTTTTTTGTTTCTTTGATTTATTGCAATTCGACGACCTTCTGGTTTCGTCTTTTGTTGATAAGGTTAGAATAAGTAGTGAATGCTTTTGCAAGTCAGTTTTATTATATATAATCATTCTCTGATGGGCTTTAAATGCAATCGTATTGTTAATTTTTCACCACGAAAATTTATTAAGTTTCCATCTTGATCAACAACTTTCAAAATCAGAATATTAATTGTTCTTGAACTTACAGTAAATATATTACATTAGTTGGAGCCTCAGTTATTTTATATCCTGGACTGACGTTGATTGGAAACTGATGCAAAATGTGTGCAGACATGTTAATTATATATGATCCACCTACAATGTTACATTCAGTGATAATTGTATTAATTTTGGTTACATCTATTGTTTTATCAAAACAATGTTCCACGTCAGGCTGTAATAGTTTTGTACTGAACCCTAATAAGGACCCGATTGATCTCTTCTTATTAAAATAAATTGAATCTGTAGTACTTTTTATACATGTTTGTAGATTATTATAATTTGCTCGTACATTAAGCGATGCTGTTGCGTTTATGTTATGATATTTATTTATTAATACTTCAGCTATGTCTGATAATTAATATGAGCCAACTGTAACTTCTATTTCATGATTCCCAATATGAAATAAATTGTTTTCGATATCAACATTTGGGATTGAGTGATACGTATCGAAACTTATTAAGCCGCAAACATAGTTTTGATTTAATTCGATTGGTGGAGAATAGTTTGCAACAAGATATGAACAGTCTCCGTTTAATGTTTATGTAATTGACATTTTCAAGGCTGATGATCGAATAAATTATTAATTAATTTGTAATGATTTTTATGATGATGTACTGTTCCCGTTAATCTTAACCATTTAACGTAAATTTTATTTCGTTTCCTTTTTAAAACTTTTTCAATTATATATGTTTCTGGAAATTTAGTTTTCATTAGCTCAGGCTCGTAAAAACCATCTTTAATTTCTTGACCTTGACAGTCTTGTAATATATACGTATTAGGATTTGTATTTCTTATAGTTTTAATTTTAAATAATTCTGTAGTTCAATTCGGTGTGTAACCTTTTTCAAATATATGTTTATATTTATTTATTCTTACATTATCATTTACTTTAAACTTGGGTCTTTTAAATACTTTCAAATTGTTTTAGACTGTATCCAATAACAATTTTTCATTTGATAAATTTACTTCAGTACGCTGCATTTTTATTGTTCTATGGTAAGTGTTATTATATTTTTCAACAAGTTGTTTATTCATATATGTTTATCCATTTATGTATATGTTCCTTGGTAACTAAACTTTATCCACGTCATTTCTTTAATAGTTCTATTGAATCTTTGTATATGGATGCGTTAAGAAAACTATATGTAGAATAATAATTTATTTGATTTAATTGCATTAAATTTAAAAAAATTTAATATTAAAAAACTCTTTACCATCATCAGCTGGTAAATTCTCTGGCTTAAGATTGCTGTTTCTGAAAATATTTTTCATAGCATTTGTCACGTTGAGTGCGGATCGATTTCTTACTGCTAAAACCAAGAAATTTTGGAAAAAGTATGCATCACCGTTACGAGGTATATAAATTCATTATTATATGCTACGTAATTGCCCATTTCAACCAAATCTGCTTGCCATAGATCATGGATTCCTTTTATAATAACTCGTCTTCTCTTAAAAATTTTTTCGCGCTTGCTTGTGAATTTCACTAAATATTTCTCTCTTATCTGAATTCATTTCCTTTATGCTAGTTGTTCGTTATTAATATGTAATATATGTTTATATATAATTTTTATCCTTTATTTGAGGAAGTTTGAGTTTTCGTTTTTTAACAACATCTACAACAGGATTTTTATAAATTGACTTAAATATAAATGCTTCTATACAATCAAATCTTTCCTCGATATTCTTTAAAATACCTTCCTTTGCAAAATGAACTTGATCAATCACTATTATTTCAATTGCTTTAACATCGTCATCGATCCTTTTTGTAATCAAGTCTCGTAATACTTTTCATCTCTTCTAATAACTTTTAATTGTGAATTATAATCGTTTTTAAGTTCCTCACTCTGATCCTTAATGGTTTTGATGATAACATGCATTTTGCTGACTTCTTTTGCAATGACATCGATTTGGAAATTGTGTTTGTATGTACTTAACTTTAAATTATTCTTAATGGAATTTTCTCCAAACTTATTTATATAACTTATTTCTTCTAATATATTAAATTAGCTTCTCTCAATTCTTCAACAATGGAAATTATTTTGTTTTTGTGATTATTATGACCAGCACTTTCCGATGAAAGAAGTAAGCGTAATCTGTCAACTAGTTCATTTGGATCATCCCAGTATATATATTTGGATTTACGATTATCTGCAGTTTTTAATAATAATACATTACCTTTCTTTAAAACATTTGATTTCGTAGTAAATAAATGTTTTATTATATTAACATATTTATATCACAGGTTAGGCAGATTGGACACGGGAAATTCGGTCACGTAATTTTTCCGAAAAATTTACGTATGGCATCCCAAAATGGCAATATCATTTAACCCGATTTTTATTAAAGGACAAAATGATATTGTTTCTCATATGCCTGTCCTTGTCATTTCAACAGGTTAAACGTCAATTCAAATTATTTTGTTTTCAATTAATGTTTTTGCCACAAAAATTTATGAAAAGGCGCAAATTTATGGAAAAAATTCATAAATTGGCGCCTTTTCATAAATGCAATCGTGCATTCCAGTGCAAGTTTCATGACCATTGTTCTGCTGTTTATTTCAGATGTAAGTCATTTTGTTAAGTTTTCTTTCACTTTTCTTAATTTAATATTTCTTTTGCAGATCCTGCTGGAAGACAAAGTACAAATCAAGGAAATATGTAAGTACTTATTTTACAGATATTAATTAACAAACAATAAACTAAATTGTTTATTGCGGGAGCCGCAACTGTATAGTCTTTTGCCGAGATGTGGAGAAGCTTCATCAGTTCTCGAAGAACCTAGAAAGGTTTCTGAAATTTCAAGTGTGGCAAAAGAGTGCCAGATACTGTTTGGAACATATTTTTGATAAACAGTATTGGCACTCAGCAAAGGTGTGGCCGGCAGACCGACAATTGTGTCGGTTGCAATAGTGTTTTCTCAATGCTGTTTGTGGTTAGATTTTCTTTGTAACATACAGACAAATTTAAAAATTTATAAGTGTTCCTATAAGTCTGTATGGAAAGAAAGAAAACCCCTTTAACAGTATTTCCAACCACACATCCACATAGTATGGCCGGCAGACACACAAATGTGTGTGTAGATACATATGTACATACATAAGTTTATTGTATGTTTTTAAAAAATCTGCTTTAATAAAATCCGTATATTTTGAGGAAGACGTTATGCCCCGTCCAACAGTATTTTTGCAGAAGGTGCTTGAAGATTTATAAGAGGTCGCTAAAGAAATCACCGAAGAATCCAACAAGGTATGTGCTTGTATAATATGGTGTGTAAGAGATTTAATGAGTGCAGATACTGTTTGGAAGTATGTTTGTGTGTTAAACAGTATTTGCACTCAATCATCATTGGACCGGAGGATCCATACGTATGTGTATAGATGTGTATGTATGTACATATATAACTAATGTGTCTTGTTAATATTGTGTGTAGGTTTTTTCTTTATACTTTCGGACAAAATCTTTAGTTTTTGTTCAACTTTAAGATACCTAGTTGCTGTTTGTCTGTTTTGAAAATATTAAAACCCACCATTAAACAATGTTTCCAAACTCATTAAGTAAATATGTACATACATATGTATGTAGAGTCTATATTGTATTTTAGTAAATCCGGTATTTCAACCTGCTTTTTTTAAGTATAAAAACTCTCCCTTAATCAGTATTTCTAAATACACATCAATATAATTGTCTGGCCGGCAAATCTATAATACCGTACGAAACAAAGGAAACTAAATAATAAAGTATATGGAGTTCAAGATAAATGTTTCTATCATTACATTTGATATATTTTTAATTATGTTTCAATATATGTACATGCAAACAATTTCAAAAACAAATAATAAGCATTTGCCGTACTCCTTCGTCACTTTTTGCACAGTTTGTTTATAACACCTGTAAAATAAAATTCTAATGTTTCAACTAAATATTTTAACATTTATCTTTTCAGATACTTATCAATGATTCACATTCATTTTCACCTTGGATCTATAGTTTTGTTTCTTAGTTTTGGCCAATATGGTATGCAAGAAATATCTAATTAAATGAATAATTAAAAATTATAATAATATATTTACTATTATAAATACATATTTATATTTTTTCATATTTTATAGGTACTTACTGTTGTTGGAAGTGAGTTTTTCTCGAAGCCACCAGCAAAACACTGCTGAACTGACTTGGATCCATCCACATTTATGATGAGTTCCAGTTGTGTTTAACATGTTTGTGCTTTTGCATGGTATGTATACAAAATGTACACAACGTTTCTAATAAATACATTTGTTATTAAATTTCTTCTTTTTATACGTTAAGGAATTTTTACCTTTTTAAAAATTGTATCCAGCGGAAAGATTTCTAAAAAATCAAATTGAGTGCGTGCCTCTGCTTCCACCTGTAAGTCAACAAACATTTTATGCAATATAGACTTATTTAAACATTATTTCTTGTTTTTCAGCTTGTACTTACCATTTCGATGTTCAGCCAATTCATTGGGACCAAAAAATGTATTTAAGCTTGAAATTTTGTGTTTTTAATTTTTTTCAATATAAACAATATTAAAAATTTTCGTTGCATTTTGTTTGTTTAAATTTTTTTTTTGCAAAATATTTGGTAATGTATAGTTTTTTCTTCTATCACATTGTTTTTCAGGATACCACCTATAGTTTAACTTTGTATAATAAAATGGGGTTAACTTAAAGCTGATATGGGCGTTTGACATACGTCAGTGCTGCCATATCTGCTTATATCTGTGATTTATATGCTCGTGTACCTTAAATTTGACCATATGGTTGATATTGACGTTTATATGCATTTGTACTTATTAAAAGTTCTTTATAATTTTTAAGATAATTTTTTGTATAATGTATAGGTTTTGAATGAAAAACTAATTCGAATAGTCCTGGATTCATTTTCCACTTTGTATATCCTATTCGAATGGAATTATCTGCATTAAAATATAATTCATTATTTGCATATTGCCAGTTTCCGCTTTCATCTATGTTGAATCCATAGACCATATCTATTTTTTATTATGAAGGAGCAATTCTATTTTGTTTGCTAGTGAGGACTTGTTATTTCATTTTCGGTTACCTTATAGTTTCTCCTATCGTTATCTTTATCATCACTAACTATTTGTAAATTTAGATTTCTTTTTTTTGTTGGTATGTTATTAATTATATTATCATCATAATCCTCACCATCTTCAAAATTATAATCAAAGTTAAATCAGCTTTCATAGGATGGTAGTTATGGAAGTTCTGAATCTGATATATCATCATTTCATTGATTAGCATCTGATTTGTAATCAGATGTTTTTTTAATTATCTTTTTTAAAGGTCTTTCTGTAGGTATATATGTATCTTCCAGTGAATCACCAGATTGATAATCAATTTTTCTACTTATCTTCTTCAGGGGGTTCATTACAGGCTTACATGTATCTTCCAATAGATTAAGTCTATTTAGTTCATTTGGTTTTATATTTTTTAGGTTTTCTTTTAATATTGTTCTTGTTTTAAAAATATCTTTTAATAATATGTTATTATTTATTTCGAACTAATTTGTATTTGGTTGTTAACTTCGATGTATCTGATATTAATCTGGTTCGTATCTTCTTTTTATCTGGTTTGTATCTGCTTTATATCTGGTTTGCATCTGCTTTATATATGGTTTGTATCTGCTTTATATCTGGTTTGTATTTGCTCTGTATCTGCTTTTAACTGCTTTGTATCTGCTTTTATCTGCTCTGTATCTGCTTTGTATCTGCTTTTATCTGCTTTTATCTGCTCCGTGTCTGCTTTTTATCTGCTTTTATCTGCTCTGTATCTGATTTTAACTGCTCTGTATCAGCTTCTGGACAAAACCACATACAGTTGTATGAATTTATCAAAACCTTTTCTATATCGTCCCTTATTTACCGCATCATCCTTACTTTAAACAACTAATCCATATTTATCTTTCCAGCACTCACTACATATATCCGTAAATTCATTGAATGTCATATCTCCAATAACATGATCATTACATATATGGCGTAAATTCATTTCATCTTGTTTAAATATTACAATCATATTCGCATTATCACGTATTAAATGTTTAGGAATTTTTGTATATGTTTGACATAAATAAAAGCAATCGATATGCTTACCCATGCAAAAGTAATCCCTTATATTATTTTGTTTACCACAAATTACATCATTAAATATTATAATAGAATTTAAATTTTCTTCTGCTGGACTCAAGACCTTCTCATTTTCACAAAACGCAAAAAGATTAATTTCTTTTATTGGATCAATTAATTTGAGGTAACAATATTTTGGTTGATACAACGGCTTTGAATATATGTATAAGTTTCTAAAGCTGAGACCACTTGGACTTTCTATTAGACTAATCAAGACGTTAGTCTTACCGCAGTTAGAAGGTCCTACAATAAGTGCCCGTATAAACTTGGGTAATAATGTACTATGTGCAGTTTTAGTTTTCTTTTCTTGTGATTCATCAACATTTCTTATAATAATTTGCTTAAGTTGTTTAATTACTCGCATATTGTTATCTACTGATTACTTTTATAAAAGTTTAATCTTATATAACGAGTTTCAATCATTTTAATTTTCAACGTTAATCTTGTCATACTGTTCATTCGGAAAAGAAATCTAATATTAATTAATATAACCATATAAATATTGTAAAACAGGTATACATAGTGAGTATAAGAATGGAAGTAGCTTCGTAAACAACTTAATAAATAAATAACCTATTGAGCTACATTTGCCTGGATATCAGTTTTATGGACCTGGTACAGAACTTGAAAAACGATTAGCGAGAGGGGACAAAGAAATACATTTATTGGATACGGCTTGTAGAGAGCACGACATTATATATTCAAAAACATACGATATTTACAAAAGACATCATGCAGATCAGGAATTAGCTGAAAAAGCCTGGAAACGAGCAAAATCAAAGCAAAGCAGTTTCAAAGAAAGATCATGCTTGGCTTGTAACAAACGCAATGAAAACTAAAGTGAAATTGGGTTTATATGAAGGATGCTAAAATTTCTAAGCCAAAAAAAAAACTAAGAAAAAGTTTACAAAAAAGGAAAATATGTAACAAAAAATTATTTTCAACTTCTATTAAAAATGCGTTAAAAATTTAAAAAAAATAAAAGCCAGATAATGTTTTATCTGCTATCAAGATTGCGCAACAATTCATACATCTTAAGCTTAAAAAGGGAATTGAAGTTACTATACCAAGAGTTATTCCAGTGCCAAAAATCGGAGGAATTCTACCACTGGTTCCAATTTTAACAGCATTGTAAGTGCTTGGAGGCCTAGCTACAGGTGGATCTGCTATTGCTAAGGCTGTGAATGATATAAAACATGCAAGGAAACAACTAGCAGAAGCTATGCGACATAATCAACATATGGAATTAATAGCTATAGGAAAAGGTTTATACCTAAAACCATACAAAACAGGATACGGACTTTATTACAAACCAGCCCCAAAAAACTTTTAAATGATCTACCCAATAGACCATTCACTGAACTAGATATAATGAAATATTGTAAGAAACTTAAAAATTTCAGAGGAGTTTTTATTAGCGATCGTTTACCTACAAAACGATTTAGTCAGGAATATGGTATTATTAATTTGGACAATTCCAGTAGTCCTGGAACACATTGGATAGCCTATTACAAAACTCATAATTATAAAAAATATTTTGATAGTTTTGGAAATTTACAACCGCCACAAGAAATAATTAATTACTTAAAAACACCTATTGAATACATTTATCAACAAAAGCAAAAAGTTAATGCATTTAATTGTGGTCATTTATGTATGAAATTTTTATTTAATAAATATTATTTAAAATAAATCTAAAAACATTGTTTCAATTTCAATACTAACATATACCTGATTTACATTAAGGATTTTTTTATGAAATTAGTTGCATGAAATTTTTTTATTTTCTAATAGGCCCGGAAGAAAAACTTTTATCAAAAACGTTGTCAAAAATGCATCAGAGATTCATTCTATGTCCTTTTTTATACAACATTCTCTCTTATATTGCTACAGTTAGCAAATAGAAAAAATTGCGTGCAACAAAAATCATGAAATTTCATGAAAAAATGCTTTATGTAAATCAGGTATTACATAACCGTGAACTTCCGGGTAGTAATGTAACTTTCTAATAAATATACTAAATTTATTGGTAGATATGATTTTAATTTTGAAATTAGACCTTCGTGCCACACTTTATCAAATGCCTGAGAAACGTCAATAAACAGGGCAGAACAATACTTCTTTTCCTCAAATATTTTCTTATAAATTTAATCAATCTATGAGTTTGTTCAATGGTGCTATGCTGACTTCTAAAACCAAATTGATGGTCTGGGATGCACCCACTATCAGTTAAAATTGGGGACAATTTTGTCATGAGCAGCTTTTCGAAGAGTTTTGACATAGTTGACAGCAAACTTATTGGCCTATATGACTCAGCTTTAGTAAGATCTTTGCCCGGCTTTGGAATCATTTTGATTTTTGCAAGCTTCCAGAGTTGTGGATAATACTCCAGTCGTAATATGGCATTAAAAATGAATAACATGAATAACAATTTTATTACCATTTGGTTACTAATTCCATCAACACCCGGTGCTTTCTTCGGGTTGAGTTCAGCAATTAGATTTTGTACATTACACATTTTAAATTTTATGGGTCGAGGGGGTAGCGCAACTACACTCGGGAAATCAACAACACCAGTACATGTATTTGGGGTAAATACGGATTTTAAATGCTCAGCAAATATTTTACATTTTTCCGTATCGCTTCTTGCCCAATCTCCGGTAGATGTGCGCAGAGGTGGCTTAAACTCAACGGGTGTTTTAAGCTTTCTAGCAGCGCGCCACAGAGAGTAATTAGATGTCGGTGTGACATCAAGACCTTCCAAATAATTTTTAAGAGATGCAGTTTTTTCAGATGCAAGCAACTCATGAAGTCGTTTAGAACATTCTTTAAGTTTGAGTTTATGTTGGGGTGATCTGTGCTGTTGCCATTCTCTTCTAGATCTTCTTTTTTCACATACGAGATGTTCAATATCCCTGGAATAAATTTTATTAAACCCAGACTGCCGATGGGAGGTAGTGGCATGTTCAGCAGCCTGTTTAATAATTTCGTTAAGATTGGCAATGTTAGTTTCAATGTCATTGGGTGTTCTTAACGCAATTTTTTCCGTGCAATGACTACTAAGATATTTTTTGAATCCCAGCCAATTAACACGATTGGTCATCTTCATATATGGGTGAGGTTACAAATTCTAACGATAGTGGGGGAGTGATCGGAGGAGAGATCTAGAGAAGTTTCAACATTAATTAAATCTCTAGAAATATTTTTCATTACGCCAAAATCAATAACATCCGGAATTTTTCGTACGTCAGTAGGCCAATAAGTGGGCTCCCCACTCAAAATAACATCTAAGCCCATTTTTGAAATTGTATTAAACAAAGCTCGGCCTCTAGGTGTTACAAGGCGCGACCCCGAGTACGTATGCTTGGCATTGTAGTCTTCAGCTGCCACGAAACAAGATCCAAGCGATTTGTAGAACTTCTCATACTGATCTTCGGTAACTGAAAATCTTGGAGGTGAGTAAATTTATGATATCACGAAATTAGAACAAAAATTTTCTACAAAAATATTCGTAGCTTGCATATATTCTTCACTAACGTTGTCAAGGATATAGTGCTAGAGTCTTGACTTAATTAGAATTGCAGATCCACCGCATGCTCTCCCTCTAGGGTCCTTTGTATCATGCATAGTGTAGCCATTTATTTTGAAATAGCTTCTCGAAGTCAAATGTGGCTCAGAGACCAACATTATATCAATACTTTTTTCCGTAAGGAAGTGTTAAAGTTCATTTTTATGTTGGCGAATGCCGTTTGCGTTCCAGAAACATATTTTTATCGTGTTCATGGCTTGTTAATTAAGTCTTGAAGCAGAGTATTCTGCATTCTCAGCATTTCCTGCATCATGGTAGTCATATTTGTTGTAAAATTATTTATAGTTTGCACCAAATTGTCAATAGTAGCTTCAAGGCGACTAAAGTTAAAGCTTGAGTTTGCATTCGTTGAATTATTTGGAGGTGGAACATTTTGTGGGGGAATAGAATTTGTTTTGGCAGCATCGGATTACGATACACGGGAAGTTGCTCATTTGCACAAAAGTGGAGGAGTAAGCGTTTGCTGATTGAGATGGAGCTAATTTGGGTTTTTGCACCATAGTCTGTTTGACAAAAGAGTACACAGGACAACCTCTGTAGTTAGCGGTTTGATTACCTCCACAATTACTGCATTTCTTATCACTTTGATCTTTTGGCTTATTGCAACTAGCAGTGCCGTGTAATTCGCCGCACACAACACAAACAGTGTGTAATTTACATTTTTTTTTGTGTGCCCATATTCTTGGCAATTATGGCACTGTACGGGACCTGATCGCTTATGTGGCTCTTCAACTGTGATTTTTCGGTATAAGAGGTATTTTAGGTTATAAATTGGGTGTGTCTCGTTTTTTTCAGCTGTATATCATTCGGCTCCAATTCAACACGAAATAGAGGCTGGGAGATCTTCTCCCTATTGATTATGTTGGTAACATTTTTTACTTTAAATCCTTGTATAATGAGTGCATCGTTTACTTCTTCGGGATTAACATAAGAGTCAATACCCTTCAATACGATCTGCATACCTTTGGCACTCTTAAGCTGGTACGTATAAAAACTTGTTTTATTTTTTTCAAATTCAGTCACTATTTTGCGGAAATTGTTTTCTTCATATATTTGAATTTTAGTTTCGTCAATGTTACCACGCTTTATTAGAATAGCATGAAATGCGTTTTCACTAATGGCCGAGACTAATTTTTTAATTAGGGCGTTAGAATTTTTCTCTCTCAAATACATACATAGGTGGTGGCTTAAAAGACTTTTGCGATGATGCAGCGTGCTTGTCGTCGGTGACTTGCAATAATGAAAAACGATTTTGACATTTGGTAGATGATGCGCTATTATCCCTAGACATCTTTGGAGCAGATGAAATTTTTGAAAAATTCGGGCTTCGCCCACGCTTTACCACTGTTATGTATCTGTCCATTCCGAACTGTACCTTGGGGTTTGAGGTACTTTTATCTGTAGTGATAACTTTACTAAGTGATGAACACGAGCCTGAAGGAGATGATATTACTGACTTATATGAAGAAGTACTAGGCAACTGTAATGTTAATGAATCACTATTTGGCATTGGATAAAGTGAAGTTGATCGCTGACGAAAAATTGGATTTGTCGTTAAAAAAATAAGTTTATTAGATTTTTTATTTCTATTATTTTCATTGAGAGCTTCAGAACTCACAGTACAATAGGCATTTCTGCTGTTAGAACTCACTTCATAATTTTTTGTATTTGAGGTACTCATATAGAGTATTCCTCACGGGCACTTTTTGTGTTTTTTGCTTACGGTTTTTTTTTGTTGGTTTTGTAATTGTTTATTTATTTTTGAGTTACTCGTATAGAGTATTCCTCAATGTCACTGATTGTGTTTTTTTTTGTTTTCGGTTTTTTTTTTGTTTTTGTTATTTCCACTGTGTAAAAATATTAGGAAAGCACATAAAGCTTATTTATTAAAGTCAGTATGTACCTATTACGAATAATATGCACTATGAATATTTTTTTTTGTATAGTTTTTTGTTTGTTTAATAAGAATGTAAGAAAAATTCCGCTAATCGACTATTCACTATGAAGGTACAACGAGCATTTGAGAAAAGTGCTTTATGTTTATTTCTGTGTGATTTTTTTAATTCTTTTTGTTGGATTGTTTTTATGATTGTATCGGCTTCTTTTGATTAAATCATACAATTATAATGTATTATCATTTTTTATACGATTTGACTCTTTTGCCTTTAACGTAAAATCCTATTTTCAAATTTTTTTTTAATATTATTGTTTTATTCCAGGTCCGACTCAGTGAATCAGAGCAACAAAATGGTAAGGATTAACCTATTTCCAACTCTTTGGCAAGTTCTACTCCCTTATTATCACACATTAAATGATTCAAGAAATCTGAAAAATTCTGCGCATATGCTTATTGAAGAAGTCATAGAAATATGAAGTTAATCTGGTATTCCAACTAGGCAAACTAATCACTGCATTTGAAAAACTTGAAATAATTCATAAGAACTGGCTGCTTTTAAAGAAAAATAAAACAAGAGATTTACAAGCGCAGAACAATTTAGAGCATTTGTCTACAGAAGAGCTAGACAAACTTTTTGATATCGCCCATGAAAACATATGAATTCAATTAAAATTCACGTATTAAAAAAGTGAGCGTAATATGATTATGACATCGATTGACAAGAGGCTAGAAACGACCACAGAACACTCCCTCAAACGAAAATAAAGACTTGAAGATATAGAAAAAATTCTGCTTATCATAATGCTTCAATTTCATTAGTGTCAAGTCAAGAAATATAACATGATTTAAGCTTTAGCAGCACTTCGAGTCAAACTACCACTTTAAATGATAAGCAAGAAGATGATGAAAAAGACACAAGTTGCTACAAGTAAAAGAGCCGTTGTGTTACCAGCACCCTGGATCGTAATAAAACAGCCGACAGAGAAGCAGTGCGACTGATTATTCCATTGTCTGTCGCTTTTAGTTGTAATATGTTTTCCGCGTTCCTGCAATAAGTTTGGGTACACCTAAGAAGGCGTTTTACTATTATATCAGGCAGTATTTTTCCATCCCAATGTATTACAAGTGGATACTTCGGGTCAAACAGTTTTTTTATATTCGCACGGAATTCTGCCCTTGCTTTTTTTTCTTGCTCGTCAAATTGTACTTCCAGAGATTGGCAGTGTACAGGATTACAATCAAGTGCGGCAGACAATGGAATAAATTTTCGTACTTCTTCTCCGTCAGTTATTTTGTTACGATTGAGGGACCTGGTAACATGTTTTTTAAATTTAGTAGAAGTCAATGGCACAACGGCACTTTTACTTGTAGCAACTTGTGTCTGCTTTGGTAAAGTAGCCACAAAATCATCTTCTTGCTTATCTTTCAAAGTGGTAGTTTGACTCAAAGTGCTGCTAAACCTTAAATCATGTTCTATTTCTTGACTTGACACTACTGAAATTGAAGCATTATGTTTAGCAGAATTTTTTCTATATCTTCAACTCTTTGTTTTGGTTTTCTAGCCTCTTGTCAATCGATGTCATAATCATCTTACACTCACTTCTTGGATCCATGAGAAACATTCTGTCTTCTGGAATTTAATTGAATTCATATCGTTTTCATGGGTGATATCGAAAATTTTGTCTAGCTCTTCTGTAAACAAATGCTGTAAATTTTTTTATGCTTGTGAATCTCTTGTTTTATTTTTCTTTAAAAGCAGCCAGTTTTTATAATTTATTATAAGTTTTTGAATGCAGTGATTAGTTTGCTTAGTTGGAATACCAGATTTACTCCACATTTCTATATGACATTTCTTGAATAATGGCACATGCATAGATTTTCTTAAAAATGTATACAGTTCTCGTTGTACCTTCATAGTGAACTAACGTAATAGCGGAGTTTTTCTTACATACATACATACTAAACAAAAAAAAATCATAAAAAAGAAAATATTCGTAATACATATTATTAGCTTAGATAAATAAGCTTTAATTGCTTTGTTAATATTTTTTTACATAGTCATAAATAACAAAAACAAAAAAAACCGTAATCAAAAAAGACAAACAAACAAACAAAAGTACCCTTGAGGAATACTCTATATGAGTACCTCAAAAACAAATAAATGTGAAGTGAGTTCTAATGGCAGAAATGCCTATTTTACTATGAGTTCTGATGCTTATAATGATAACAATAAAAATAAAAAACCTGATGATAGACTTACTGTGAGTTCGGAACCTCTTAATAAAAATAAAAAAATCTGACGATAGACTTTTTCTAACCACAAATTCACTTTTTCGACTCCTATTATTGTAGTAGATGTCAGTCATCAGAATGAATCACTCAATAATGGACCGATTGATATAAAATAGAATTTGAAACAGCAACTAATATTGCAGCAAAGACAACAGCTTACTGCATTCTTATTCATGATTGTATAATAGAATATATACCTATCAAATTACAAGTTCGAAAAGTCTTATAAATTGAGTAATATGGATAACAACATAATTTTTAAAGACGTACAAAGTTTCAAGAGTAATTCAAATGATTTCATCGCAAAAGAAGTAGCGATTGTTTTCAACAATTATCAATATAACCATTTCATTATAAAATCCCCATTGGATTTTAAATGGTTATCAATAAAAAAGCAAAGAGAAGCAAAGTGGCTAACAAAAAACTATCATCACCTAAACTGCACTGCTGGATCAGTTTCATTTCAAAGCGTTTGCAATTTTTTAAAAGCCAACGCAAGATGTAAAAGGTGAAGAAAAAAGACGATGGTTGGAAAAAATGTTACACCGAAAAATTTCTAACGTTGAGGATATAGGCTGCATCAACTTCTAACAAATGGAAATTAAGTATCCAGAATATCTTTATTGTATTTATCATAATTTTGGTGTTTGCGCATTAAAAATGCTATTTTACTAACAAAAGAAATGTCTTGCTTTAAATGAACTTTTATTTTACATATGTATGTATTATTATAAAATTGAAAAAAATGTTAAACAATAAATGAAAACAAAATAAAAGAATGTACAAGTGTTTTCTTATTTCAAATACAAACTACATAAATGAAAGAGAAGGAAGTGGGGGGGAGGAGAGTTAACTTTATTGCTTACTTGCAAATTTTTACTTGTTTTTGTTTCTCTGCTGATGATTGTACTTAATTGAAACTTTGCTGCTTTCAAATAATCGTAGACAAAGAAAATGATTACGTTGCAAAATATAAATGTATTCTACAAAATATTTTACGCACAAGCATCCTCAGTCATACATACAAACACACATACATACATACATACATACACATACAAATATACATACATGCATACATACAATTATATTTCTTAAACAAATAAATAAATACTAGCGACAAACAAGCTGGATCATCCACACACAAGTATAGGGTGTTCATATACAAGAGAACATTTCATACATAAATAAAATAATTAAATCAATTGTTTATTAATTTATTTAATTATTTTATTTATAAACAATTTATTAGCGTGAGGAAATCATACACACATTCTCCCGATTCATATGAGAATCACGTAGTAGTCATCAAATCTATTTTCTCTGATATTACTGATATAGTATTACGATAACAAATTTTATAGTCTGGCAACACTGGCAATTTTCCATTTGGTACTAGAAAATAATAATCATGTTTTGCCGTCGGCATTTGAAAAAAAATAAAAATGTGTTTTGCCGTCGGCATTTGAAAAAATAAAAATGTGTTTTACCGTCGGCATTTGAAAAAAATAATAATCATGTATTACCGTCGGCATTTGAAAAAGATAAAAATGTGTTTTGCCGTCGGCATTTGAAAAAAATAATAATCATGTATTGCCGTTGGCATTACGAAAAATTATCATGCATTGCCGCAGGCATTAGGAAAAATTATCATGCATTGTCGTAGGCATTACGAAAAATTAATAATCACTATTTTCAACATTGGTATTAGGAAAAATCATTTTCATGATTTTCCCGTCAGCATATACAATTGTGAAATCTTAATCTTATAAAACCCCTTAAACCAAACCCACAAAAAAAATCACCCGTTATCACAATTAATATTACCCACAAAAAAATCGCCCGTTCCCACAAAGTGAATGTAAACAAAAAACTCCTTATGTAAACAAAAATTAAGATGCACTTATTGAACCACCCTCGCAGGTATCAAATTTCACAAATTTCCAAGAATTTAACAATTTTAAAATTTTAATTACCCAAATTTAACAATTTCACCCACAATTTAACAATTTCAGCCAACAATTTTGCAAGTTTAATTGGCGGAGAACCGGCATTTCACTACTACTACTGTCTACAAATGCCACGTAACCTCGTCGTGAAATTCTATTTTCTGCAGGTTCGTTACATTGACGTGACATTTCACTCAGGTAAACATTTTTATTAATTTTTATGTAACAGATTCGATCAGCTGTAGATTTACAGTTTTACATTTATGGTGGCGTAATTATGCCTTAAGACAAACACTCAAGGGTGGCGCAACTGTTACGTCTTATGGGTGTGACTCATGTGAACTTTACTGTATTTTTTATTTATTTATTAATGCTATCTGATCAAAAATTTCTTATGTTTTATTCACATAATTTTTCTATGTGATGTGCTTAGTAGTACTGAAATACAACTGCAATTTTTTCACATATGATTTAGTGATAACGTAATATTAATCCATTAACTTAAAGAGATTTCATTGTATTGCAAAAAATAGTAGACTAAAAGCATCAAACTTAGTGCAATAAATTTGTCGTAAAATTGTTGTTTTTAATTTTAGTGCTAATGTAAAATAAATGCAATTGCAGATCAACGTGTATTCATCTGTTTTTGACTTAATGTCATTGTTATTACAAAAACAAAACGCATGTTGCTTTATATTTTCTTATGCTGAGTACACATCATGGCATTTTTTGGCATTGCAATCGTGACAACGCTTGTCATTTAAGATATTTGAACGGCATTGCACACATTTTTAATACCATAAAATGACAACACAATAAATGCCAGATACAGCATTAGTTGCTATAAAGTTGTATATATACATGCGCATGTGACTTCTATATGCTGTGTACTGCAGGCTTTAGTTTATAATAAAAATATGCTAATATACTTATTTGAAAATCCAGGGATGGAAAACATTTACATAAAATAATGAATATTTCAAATTTTTTTTTTTCCAAGAAATGTCGTTTTGATTTTTTTTCTAGTCTATGTCTTGACCCATGTTCGTCATATCTGGTTGTATTAACGATTAAACAACTAAGCGAAGAAAACCAAGAGGTGATTGAAATACCAAGAAGTGAAGAGACTGAATATGAAGGTATGTAATAAACTTCAAACAAATATATGTACATATGGCTCATATAACACTGTGTGACAAATTTTAATGAAATCGATATACCTGGTAGGTATTGTCGATTATAACAATAATCTGTAATTAAAATTTTTCAACCAACTCCAGAATCTTGAGTTACGGATAAGAACCGGTTTTTTGTACCCGTTGGCTCTTATCGACTTCTAAATAAGTTATTAATTTATTTATTATTTTAATTTAATTTTATAACAATTTCGACCCGGTCGGTACAATATATTAAAAAAAAATTAAAAACACCTCTTGGTAATATTTGATGAAGAATATGAATGAAAATTTATTTTTTCCGTTTTTTATACACTTCAGTACATCTTTAGTACAATATAAATATACTTTTTGAGCATTTTATGGCTGCGACAGTTCTCGTTGTACCTTCATAGTGAACTAACGTCATAGCGGAGTTTTTTCTTACATACATACTAAGCAAAAAAAATATCTTAAAAAAGAAAATATTCGTAATCGATATTTTTAATTTTGATAAATAAGCTTTAATTGCTTTGTTAATATTTTTTTACATATTCATAAATAAAAAAAACCGTAATCAAAAAAACAAACAAACAAAACTGCCCTTGAGGAATACTCTATATGAGTACCTCAAAAACAAATAAATGTGAAGTGAGTTATAACGGCAGAAATGCCTATTTTACTATGAGTTCTGATGCTCATAATGATAACAAAAAAAAAATAAAAAACCTGATGATAGACTTACTGTGAGTTCGGAACCTCTTAATAAAAATAAAAAAATCTGACGATAGACTTTTTCTAACAACAAATCCACTTTTTCGACAGCGATCAACTTCGCTTTGTCCAATGCCTACTAGTGATTCTTTAGCATTACAGTTGCCTAGTACTTCGTTACTTAAACTATTGAAATCATTCGCTTCGGGCTGTTCATCACCTAACCAAGATATCATTACAGATAACAGTAGCTCAAAACCAAAGGAACAAGTCGGAATGGACAGATATATAACCGTGGTAAAGCGTGGGCGAATCCCGAATTCTTCTAAAATTTCATCTGTTCTAAAGATGTCTAGGGATAACAGCGCATCATTAACGAATCGCCAAAATCGCTTTTCATTATTGCAAGACGATAACGACAAGACCGCTTCGTCATCTCAGAAGTCTTTTAAGCCACCACCTATATATGTGAAGGAAAAAAATTCTAACGCGCTTCTAAAAAAACTACTGTCGACCATTGGTGAAAATACTTTTCACGTAATTCCAATTAAACGAAGTAATATTGATGAAACTAAAATCCAAATATATGATGAAAACATTTTCCGAAAAATTGTAAATGATTTTGAAAAAAATTAAACAAACTTTTACACATACCAACTTAAGACTGCTAAAGGCCTACAGATAGTACTAAAGGGCATAGATTCATATGTTGAGCCCGAAGAAGTAAAATGTGCACTTCTAGACCAAGGGTTTAAGGTAAAAAATATTACTAATATAATTAACAGAGAAAGGTCGCCAAACCCCTATTTCGAATTGAACTGGAGCCGAATGACATACAATTGAAAAAAATGAAACCCAGCCAATTTATAGCGTAAAGTTTCTGTTACACCGCAAAATTACAGTTGAAGAGCCATGTAAGCGTTCAGGTCCTGTACAGTGCCATAATTGCCAAGAATATGGCCATACAAAAACTTACTGCAATTTACCTACAGTTTGTGTTATCTGCGGTGAATTGCATGGAACTGCTAGCTGCACTAAGCCAAAAGAACAAGCAGAAAAAAAAATTAGTAATTGTGGAGGTAATCACACCGCTAACTATAGAGGATGCCCTGTATATTCTTTTGTTAAATAGACTATGAGTCAAAAACCTAAATTAGCTCCAACCCAACCATTAAACGCGTACTCCGCTTCTTTTGCTCAAGTGAGTCAACCAGTTACTTCACGTGTATCGTATGCCGATGCTGCTAAGGGTAGTTCTAGTCCCTCACAAAATGTTTCACCGCAAAATAATTCAGCGAATGCAAACTCAGGCTTTAACTTTAGTCGCCTTGAAGCTACTGTTGAGAATCTGGTGCTAACTATAAACAACTTTACAACAAATATGACAAGCATGATGCAAGAAATGCTGCGATTGCAGAATGCACTGCTTCAAGCATTAGTTAACAAACCATGAACATGTTAAAAATAGGTTTCTGGAACGCAAACGGCATTCGTCAGCATAAAAATGAACTTGAGCACTTCCTCATGGAAGAAAATATTGATATAATGTTGGTCTCTGAGACTCATTTGACTTCAAGGAGCTTATTTAAAATAAATGGTTACACTCTGTATGATTCAAAGGACCCGAGGGGGAGAGCATGCGGTGGGTCAGCAATTCTAATTAAGTCAAGACTCAAACACTATGTCCTTGATAACATTTGTGAAGAACATCTACAAGCAACAAATATTTGTGTCGAAAATTTTGTTACAAATTTCGTGATATCATCAATTTACTCCCCTCCCAGATTCGCAATTACTGTGGATCAGTTCGAGGAATTCTACAAATCTCTTGGCCCTTGTTTTGTAGCAGCTGGGGACTACAATGCAAAACATACGTTCTGGGGTTCACGTCTTATTACACCTAGAGGTCGGGCATTGTTCAACACAATTTCAAAAATGGGCTTGGACGTCATTTCAAGTAGGGAGCCCACTTACTGGCCTACGGACATACAAAAAATTCCGGATGTTATAGATTTTGGAGTCATGAAAAATATCACTAGATAATTAATTCATGTTGAAGCTTCTTTAGATCTCTCCTCCGATCACTCTCCCACGATTGTTACAATTTGTAGCCCACTAAGAAGTGACTTCCCTGTCCCATATGTAAAGATGATCAACCGTGTTAATTGGCTGGGGTTCAAAAAATACCTCAGTAGCCATTGTACGGAAAATATTAACCTAAGAACACCAGGTGATATTGAATCTAACTTCAAAAATCTTAACGAAAATATTAAACAGGCTGCTGAACATGCCACTACTTCCTATCCGCAGACTGGGTTTAATAGAATTTATTCTACAGACATTGACCGTCTTTTACGTGAAAAAAGGACAGCTAGAAGGGAATGGCAACAGCACAGATCACCCCTAAATAAAATTAGATTTAAAGAGTGCACTAGACGACTCCAAGAGCTGCTGGCATATGAAAGAACTGTATGTCTTAAAAATTATCTGGAAAATCTTGATGCCACACCTGCATCTAATTACCCCTTGTGGCGAGCTGCTAGAAAGCTTAAAACACCTCTGCTTAAAGCTTAGACCACCTCTGCGCACTTCTACCGGAGGTTGGGCCAGAAGCGATACTGAAAAAGGTAACATATTTGTTGAGCATTTAAAATCCGTATTTACCCCAAACACATGTACTGGTGTTGTTGATTTACCAAGTGTAGTTGCGCTACCCCCTCGACCCATAAAATTTAAGACGCGTGATGTTCAGAAACTAATTGCTGAACTCAACCCGAAGAAAGCTCCAGGTATTGATGGCATAAGTAACAATATGCTTATAAATTTGCCGCATATTTCAATTAGAATCCTGTTATTTATTTTTAACGCCATTTTACGACTGGAGTATTATCCACAAAGCTGGAAGCTTGCGAAGGTCAAAATGATTCCAAAGCCGGGAAAAGACCTTACCAAGGCTGACTCATACAGGCCAATAAGTCTGCTATCAACAATGTCAAAACTCTTCAAAAAGCTGCTCATAACGAAATTGTCCCCAATTTTAACTGATAGTGGGTGCATCCCAGACAATCAATTTAGTTTTAGAAGTCAGCATAGCACCATTAAGCAAACTCATAGATTGGTGCAATTTATAAGAAAAACTTTTGAAGAAAAAATGTATTGTTCTGCCCTGTTTATTGACGTTTCTCAGGCATTTGATAAAGTGTGGCATGAAGGCCTTATTTTAAAATAAAAATCATGTTTACCAATAAATTTTCTGAATTTATTAGAAAGCTACATAACTACCCGAAAGTTTACGATTGTGGAAAGAAAATTCATGAGTCTGCCCCAATCTATATCATCCGGTGTGCCACAGGGGAGCATACTGGGGCCAGTTTTGTATTTGATTTACACTTGTGATATGCCTGTGAGCAGAAATATCCATACATTTACGTTTGCCAATGATACAGCCTGCCTTAGTATGCACAAAAACCCGCACAGTTGGAAATCTGAACTTATGGAGAATTAAAGTCAATGAACAAAAGTGTGTCCATACAACGTTTACTACAAGAAGAGATACTTGTTCCCCCATTCGAATCAACAATCCAAATATTCCTCAACATTCCCAAGTGAAATACCTTGGTATACTCCTTGATCGAAGGCTTACATGGAAACATCATATTGACTTTAAGCTAACTCAGATGAAACTTAAGCTATCTCAAATTCATTGGTTGATTGGCAGAAATTCAACACTTAGTCTGGACTGCAAACTTTTAATATACAAGTCGATTTTAAAGCCAATATGGTGTTACGGTATCCAGTTATGGGGCACTGCTTCAGCTTGCAATGTAGAGAGAATTCAACGAAGTCAAAACAAAATTTTAAGGTTAATAACATCTGCTCCATGGTATATTAAGAATTCAAATTTGCATCGTGATTTAAAAATACCACTAGTGACTGAAGAAATTGCAAGATACGCAGGCAAATACTTAACAAAACTCGAGTCACATCCTAATGCGCTTGCTCGTAATATTTTGAACTTTACTAGACACATCCGCCTAAAAAAGAGGGACACAAGGGCTATTTTACTCAACACTCTAGATGGGAATGCTTTAAAATACATTTAATTTTCCTTTTTGATTATCACTACTTTGTATTATTTAAACTATCACTAAGTTTTGACCGACGTTGGTCGGGCTAAAGAATTATATTTTAGTTTTAAGATTTGATCACTTATTGTTAGTTCATATTAGAAGATACAATAAATAAATATATGTATTAAAAAAAAATTTATACAAATTTGTTTAATTTACAAAGCGCTGTTTATATATTCATAAGTACATAGCTTGAAAATAATAATTACAAATTAAATATCTAAATTCATAAGAAACTCATCATCAAATGAACTGTTAATAAAATCTAGTTTTGAATTGGAGATATTCATAAAAATATTATCATCTTTATCTGAATAAAATTCTTCAAATGTCTTCTGTCTATACTACGCTCTAGCAAGTGTATTTATCTGGTTTTTATAGATAATTCTTTTATCATCAGCATAACTCAAGATAATTTTATGTAACTTTTGAGTATACAACTGATGGTACTTAGATCTTAATGTATTCATAAAATCATACAATTCATAGAATAAAGCTTTCTTATAATCTGAAAGAGAGTAATTCCTAATACATTATTTTTTTACTCCTTCTGATTTCTTTACTTGATCCATCCCTACAGTTTCAAATGAATACATTTTTGATCGAAGTCCCACAAACTCTTTCATAATTTTTCCTTTATTTTCATCTTTCATCATCCCAATGACATTTTTGTTTGATAATGGTAAAATATAAATGTTGTCAGGTTGATATTCAGATGTATCAAACCTTGAAGTAACATCTTGATGAATATAATCATAAAAATCATCTGTTTTTATGGAATAAATAAAAGAGTCCGTATCCATATAATTTAAAGATAATTTTGTTTCAAACTAAGGTTGCATATATTGATAATGGAAGTCATACATATTCCACTTAGATAATTCTAATACAGCAAACCCTAAATAAATGGGTTTGTTGTAATTGAACTTCGTTATTTTATGCTGAACCGCAAACATATTATCCGAGAACTGCGCTATACTCAAAAAGTTTGGTTTTGAAATCAATGCTCTTCCACCTAAATGGTTTCCCCTTGTAGTCTCCCACTCTGTATCAATTTTGACATCTTTGCGTTTATGAATATTTTCCATAGTTTTGCCATTAACCGCATTGTTGAGCAATTTAAAGAAATTTTTTTCAAACGAATCTTTTGCTATTGTTCTGTGGTTAGTGTTTATATCAATATATGGTTTAAGCCAAGGAGATTACTTATATTTTTATGCCCTATGCACTTTCTTTAATATCAACCCAATTCTGTGATATTGCTTAAGCACTCTATAGTGAATTTGATATTTTGATTTAGATATGGGGTCAGCTATAAGTTTTCTGCATTTAGAAGAATCACCGACTGTTATTTGTTGGGCAAAAAGGTTGATCATTATGTGTATCATGTATATGTTGGGGATACTCTAAATCTACTTCCAAAATATATCCAACAGTTAATGTATCTGGTATATTATACACATCTAAAATACGAAGATTTTCCTCATTAACCCACTCAAATTTTTCGTATGGTAAGCACATTGATATAATAATATCAGTAACTAGTTGTAGTTCTATTTTTGTGGTCTTAAGCATGGCATCCAATGATAGAGGAGGGACAGTCTGATATTTATTGATTAATTTTCGCCAATGGACTAAAATATCCTTACAGGCTAATCAATAAATTTTAAATTAAAAATACATTTAATAATTCCTTATTTTCTAATAACATTCTATAATTATTCTCAGACAACGAAAAATCTATACTAACAACATTATTTATATTATTTAAAGTACAAAAGCACGTAATATAGGCTCACGCATAGCATAATTAGTAACATGTGTCGAGATATAAAATAAATTATTGTATCTAAGGGTTCTGAAAAGTATACAATATTAATCAAATTTAACAAGTATTCACAATCTATGACACCATTAATCAAATTATGGATTACCAAAATTGAATTAATAGTTCTTCTTAAATAAAGAGGCTTTAGGCCTAAAAGAAAGCAACGAGCATAACATGAGGTAGAAATTTTACAAATTTCTTTTGAATTATTTTAATTCTGTCCGTATGGACACGGTATATGGGGTTCCAAATAAAAGAACAATATTCTAACTTAGAGCACACAAAAGCAGTATATAGAGTCCTCAGAGTTATAGGATCTTAAAAGTCTTTCCAGTTTCTTCTTATGAAAGAAAATGCAGAATAGGCTTTAGGTATTATGTAGTCCAGGTGGGCATTAAAATTTAGCTCCGAGTCCAAGAACCAACATATGGTAAACAACTTTTAAATTCTTATCAAGAATATGCTAAAAATCGAGAACATGTAATAGAGTTTCCAGTGTCATTTATAAAGATTAAGAACAGCATAGGACATAATATGCTGCCTTGTGGTACACCAGAAACAGCAGTATACGGTAAGGGTACAAACTTTTCTATACTAACTTTATATGACCTGTTTGATAGATAGAATCTTAGCCATAAAAAAAGCATCGACTTGATTATGTCTTTCAAACACTGAAATGCAAAAGTGGTTAAACACTGCACAATTTGTAGCAATAGAACGACCAGGAAAAAACCTATGCTGTTCATTACAGATATGGCGCTTAATCGCAAAATACCATTTTTCCTTAATAATGTCTTCAAATATTTTTGACACGTTAAACAATTCAGGAATTGGACGATAATTACAAATATCAGATTTATCACCTCCTTTATAAATCGGGGTAATAGAAGCAAATTTTCATCTTTCAATAAAACACCCATTAGTTATATATTATATACATAATGCTTATATATGTATTAATATTTTTACCAGTATATTTATTACTACTCCTATTAATACACAATCATAATGTTATTTATTAATTATTACTATTATTATGATTCCAATTCTTTTACACTTTAATGAATATTATAACTTTATAGAAAATAAAATATTCATAAAATAAAAATTTCATTTTAAATAAAGATTAATATATTTAAAAAAAGAAATTCTTATAATTAATTAACTCGTTGGCCAGATTTATTAAAAATGTGCTGAAGGGGTACGACTAAACATCCAGCCAATTTTTTTATAAAAAAGGAACTAAGTCCATCGATATCAATGCCGAAAGAGTTCTTTATATTTTTAATACCATTTAGGATATCATAAACAGTTAATTAAATATATCCAAAATCAAAAATAGGCTGTATAAATGTCCAAATATTACGATGTTTAGAGTTATTACTAATTAAAAAATTCGACTGAAAAAACTGTGCAAATGCATTTGCAATGTCGGTACCGGAACTTAAATATTTTCTATTAAAATGCATGGTAGATTGATAAGCTGACGCAGACTTTTTAGATCTTATAAAATACCAAAATTGTCTAGGATTATTTTTAATAGAATTTAATAAATATTTCTTGTATAAAAACTTATCAAGAAAATTAAATTCTCTCATATAATGCTCGTAAGGTGTTTTATAATTTACATCACCAGTTACTTTAAACTTATTATAAAATTTATTTCTAAGATTTTTTAGCTTTTTTGAACCCTTACTGTACCAGGGAAGCCTATGAACTTTACGTGACAAACGAGGAACAAAGCGATTGATTATATCATTAAAACTATTAATAAGAATATTATAACAATCTGCAGTATTATTAATATTAAAAGGCATTTCCCAATTTATAGCAATAATTTCTGCATTTAAATCAGCATAATTACAAGCTTTAAAATTATAAATACTATTATCTTCACGTACATTAGGAATATATTCAAAATACGATAGAACCAAAATTAACGGAGTATGGTGCATATAAGTTACACACATGGGAAATAGACAATCAGATAAGGAATATTTAAAATGATCAGATATAAATATCAAGTCCAGAATGCGGTTTAAATTATTTCTGAATGAATTAATTTGTACTAGGCCGAGACTTAAATACGAATCCACAAGGTTGATTTCATGTGCTTTATTAAAATTGTCAAGTGTCAGGCTACCCTCAACGAATAATTTACTCCAAATAACTTCATTAAGATTAAAATCACCAAGTATACAGACTTTCAGCACCAACAGAATCAGATAAGTGAACAATATTAAAAACATGAGCAGCATATACAGAATCATCACGCTTGGGAGGGATATATAAAGCACAAATAAACAAACTTTTGAAGCCAGAAATGCACACACAGAATTGGTCCAAAGTATGGTTGGTGTCACACAGTCTAATAATTTTAGCATTTAAAGTTCTTTTAACAGCAATAAAAACACCTCCACCACGAGACTTACAGGTGGATTCGAAGTCACGATCTTTACGACAAAGGGTACATCTAGCTGTTTGTGGTAGTTTTCGAATTTTAAAATAGACTCATCCTTCCTCGGCATACTGGAAACATTTTTTTTCTCCATCAGCCTTTCATTATGCGAATACTGCAGACATGCACAAAACTTTTGTTTTGTGCCCGGTTATGGTACTTTTTATTAGCCTGAAATATATAATTACTATATGCGAATTAGTTAAAATATTTATAATATAATATAAATGTATATGTATTCGTGTAATTACCTAGAGATATCTGTGTTATTAGGACATAATGAGCATATCCATCTTTCGATAGTAGCAAAAGATTCACATGATAAATTTTCTCATTTGTAGATAAATAGTAACGTCCCACGATAGATTTGTTTTGTATTCCAAACACATTTACGCTAATGCCATCATTTTGACCCTCAAATGCTTTGATAAATTCTTTGAGATTCTAAATTCTCAAAATCGACAGTCCTGTTATTAATACCCCAGTGAAAAAAATGGAAGTCAT
The DNA here is from genome assembly GCA_905220375.1 of Tachina fera. Lineage (NCBI taxonomy): Eukaryota > Metazoa > Arthropoda > Insecta > Diptera > Tachinidae > Tachina > Tachina fera. The sequence continues at coordinate 49,380,997 of LR999967.1, forward strand.
TCTAGCGGAAGTACATTTTCATTGCTTCCAAAAAATCGATATTTTTAATTTGCTGAGAGTGAGCAAAAAACCATGTAGAAGCTTATTTTAATCACACAAAACCTTGTAACTCCTCCATAGTGTTAGAAGATACTCACCAGAATTTAAAAAAAAATTACTTTTTTAAAGAAATTTATGAACTATTTTTAGTCTAAAATTTAAAAGTTATTTGCTTACATTTACATGAAAACACTGTTTCGGGCTTAAATTCGTATAAAAAGAAACGAATTGTTAAAATAAGTAACTATTTACCATTTTTTCTAGATGAAAATATTATCATAGAACCCAAAAAAGGGAATTTTTCTTAATATCGCTTCCAGTTCAGTGACCAAGCATCGAAAAAGAGAACTTCTTGCAATGAAACCCTATGTAAAAATCATTAGATCGGATCGAAATTTGCACTACTTCCACATCGTAAACTCTACATTTTCGTGACTTTTTTGGAGTCTCTTTTTTTACTGGGACTCATTACGTTGGCACTAATATTTACTGCAACATCGCTTAGCGCAGTTGGGCGGAGTTCTGCTATGATGCACCATTTAAAACAATACTCGTCATTGTTTTGGATGTTCAAGCATGCTTCTTTTTCAGTCCACCATGCAAGTGGGATGTAGCCTGAGCCCTTAAGAAAATCCGCTCGATATATGTTTAAATAAAATCTTTTAATTGCAATAAGGCTCCATCCGCTGTCACTTTCTTAAATTTCTGAATTTTTTTTAGATATCTTTTGAGTTTGAACCTTAAATAGTTTTAAAAGATCATCACTTATTGTAACAAATCGTATTTTAGAACGGTGCGAAATCATACAGCAATGTATGTCATTATACACTATTTTTATATATAGTCGCATTCCAACTCCATGTTATATTTAAATATCAGATGACTTATTTGGGCATCTGATAATATTTGCAAAGAATTTCTTTGAACTCCTTCAAAACATTCTTCAGGAAATAAAATTTCCTCCCTCTCATTTTTATATGAGAAGGTTTGTAGTATATCCCTGAATGCCGTGTTTTCAAGTTTCATCCCAACATTCGCTTCACGGTTCTTTGAATTTGTTATTTTCGTGGATAATGTCGATGCATGAGTCCTCTCATGCATTTTTAGATGGGTTTTGTTTCCAAACCACTTGTGACATTCCGAACAATGATGGCTTTATTCATATTTCTTTCAGCTATTTTGATGTTTTTTTTCAATATTAATTGCTTGTTACACTGTAGTTTTACGACTGTTAGAAAATAATATGTTGTTGCTTATAAAATAATTTTAAAATTTAAAATAATTTTCGAATATATATTATGAAAGAGATAGAATAATTTAATATTATCACTCAAGTATATGTTTACTTCTCTCTCATGTGAGATTAATACATAATTTCACTTATATCATACTTAATAGGATACATACATATGTGCCCATAATTATGAAAGTGGTCTAAGTCATGTGCATTTTTGCTTCAAAATATCAAATAAATCTTTAAAAAACTTTAATAAATATATAAAAAATATTAAATAAATGTATATAAATCGAGACTAGTATAAGTCTAAATTCAAAAGTTGCACAACATAAAAATATTTTTTAATAAAGGTATTCACGTCAAAAGTTGCACTGTTGCGGAAAAGCAAAATTGCAAAATTTTCAAAAAATATAACAACAACCATATAGAAAATTATTCTGCACAAATGATGCAAAGTTGTCAGGGTCTCAGTAAGTGCAAGATTATCAGGGTAAATTTTGTAAAGTTTTGCAACTTTTTATGGCATTGCCAATCCAAAAAAATTAACAAAAAATACTTATTAAATCAACCAACCATCAAATTACAACGTAGAAACACCTAAATGTTATTCTTTTAAATAACAAAACAAGTGGAAGATGTTTTCGGACCAAATAAATTAATTAAAAAATTATGAAATATAAAATATTTTAAAAATTCTTAGCTATAAGTTATAAAGAAATCTTTAAATTCGATAATTTTGTTATTTTCAAAAGACTTATGGCTAAAATCGTTATTACAATTTTGTTAAATAATACCAATACTATTAACATTGATATTTTTATTAGTGAATTAATTACAGAATTAATCAGCAAAGTTCCAACACTTTGTTTCAGCATTTAAACAAACTCTGTTAACAATTAAGAGTACAATATATCTTTGAACATATTGTGTTGCTTTATAGACAACTAGACAAAATGGTTTGCTCACGTAAGGTAGTGCAATTATGCTTTTTTGCACATTTGCAAGAGTTGACGTGAATACCTTTAATATGTTTAAATGTAATCTACTAAATATCTCCACAAAAGAAATATATGACGTAGACCACTTTCATAATTAAGGGCACATATGTAGTTGGAAATATAAAACATTAGTTTCAAACTATCATATCTAATTATAAAGCATGAAAGAGATGCATTGAAATTAACCTGAAATAATAAATTATATGCTAGAAACCTGATTTGAGTATTTGAGCTAGGCTGTAGAGTTTCAAAATCTGAAGAAAACAAAGAAGGGGACAGAAAAAACCAAGTATCCTAAGATAGGGGAATACAATTTTAGATTGCTTGTATTAGTGTTGGAGCATCTAAAACTATCTTTAATATTGAAGTAGCTGCAAGTATAAAAAAGCAAAAATTTAAAGGATGTTGCTTGTTATTGAAATGGATTCATCAAACTACAATTTTGAGCTATGTTTAATGCTTAAAGGAAAATTCGTAACATTTTCGAATGTTACCAATAAAAAAAGGCATTTTTTAAAGAAACATAAATTCCCGTTTTATAAAGCGAAAACATATAACTTTGTATCATCAACATCATCCGCATTAACATCATCATCATCAACATCATCGTCATCCGAACACTGTCAATGCTGTCAATTTTTTTGTGCTTGTGAATCTCTTGTTTTATTTTTCTTTAAAAGCAGCCAGTTTTTATAATTTATTATAAGTTTTTGAATGCAGTGATTAGTTTGCTTAGTTGGAATACCAGATTTACTCCACATTTCTATATGACATTTCTTGAATAATGGCACATGCATAGATTTTCTTAAAAATGTATACAGTTCTCGTTGTACCTTCATAGTGAACTAACGTAATAGCGGAGTTTTTCTTACATACATACATACTAAACAAAAAAAAAATATCATAAAAAAGAAAATATTCGTAATACATATTATTAGCTTAGATAAATAAGCTTTAATTGCTTTGTTAATATTTGTTACATAGTCATAAATAACAAAAACAAAAAAAAACCGTAATCAAAAAAGACAAACAAACAAACAAAAGTACCCTTGAGGAATACTCTATATGAGTACCTCAAAAACAAATAAATGTGAAGTGAGTTCTAATGGCAGAAATGCCTATTTTACTATGAGTTCTGATGCTTATAATGATAACAATAAAAATAAAAAACCTGATGATAGACTTACTGTGAGTTCGGAACCTCTTAATAAAAATAAAAAATCTGACGATAGACTTTTTCTAACCACAAATTCACTTTTTCGACTCCTATTATTGTAGTAGATGTCAGTCATCAGAATGAATCACTCAATAATGGACCGATTGATATAAAATAGAATTTGAAACAGCAACTAATATTGCAGCAAAGACAACAGCTTACTGCATTCTTATTCATGATTGTATAATAGAATATATACCTATCAAATTACAAGTTCGAAAAGTCTTATAAATTAAGTAATATGGATAACAACATAATTTTTATAGACGTACAAAGTTTCAAGAGTAATTCAAATGATTTCATCGCAAAAGAAGTAGCGATTGTTTTCAACAATTATCAATATAACCATTTAATTATAAAATCCCCATTGGATTTTAAATGGTTATCAATAAAAAAGCAAAGAGAAGCAAAGTGGCTAACAAAAAACTATCATCACCTAAACTGCACTGCTGGATCAGTTTCATTTCAAAGCGTTTGCAATTTTTTAAAAGCCAACGCAAGATGTTCAACAATTTATGTAAAAGGTGAAGAAAAAAGACGATGGTTGGAAAAAATGTTACACCGAAAAATTTCTAACGTTGAGGATATAGGCTGCATCAACTTCTAACAAATGGAAATCAAGTATCCAGAATATCTTTATTGTAGTTATCATAATTTTGGTGTTTGCGCATTAAAAAATGCTATTTTACTAACAAAAGAAATGTCTTGCTTTAAATGAACTTTTATTTTACATATGTATGTATTATTATAAAATTGAAAAAAATGTTAAACAATAAATGAAAACAAAATAAAAGAATGTACAAGTGTTTTCTTATTTCAAATACAAACTACATAAATGAAAGTGAAGGAAGTGGGGGGGGAGGAGAGTTAACTTTATTGCTTACTTGCAAATTTTTACTTTTTTTTGTTTCTCTGCTGATGATTGTACTTAATTGAAACTTTGCTGCTTTCAAATAATCGTAGACAAAGAAAATGATTACGTTGCAAAATATAAATGTATTCTACAAAATATTTTACGCACAAGCATCCTCAGTCATACATACAAATACACATACATACATACATACACATACAAATATACATACATGCATACATACAATTATATTTCTTAAACAAATAAATAAATACTAGCGACAAACAAGCTGGATCATCCACACACAAGTATAGGGTGTTCATATACAAGAGAACATTTCATACATAAATAAAATAATTAAATTAATTGTTTATTAATTTATTAATTTATTTTATTTATAAACAATTTATTAGCGTGAGGAAATCATACACACATTCTCCCGATTCATATGAGAATCGCGTAGTAGTCATCAAATCTATTTTCTCTGATATTACTGATATAGTATTACGATAACAAATTTTATAGTCTGGCAACACTGGCAATTTTCCATTTGGTACTAGAAAATAATAATCATGTTTTGCCGTCGGCATTTGAAAAAAAATAAAAATGTGTTTTGCCGTCGGCATTTGAAAAAATAAAAATGTGTTTTACCGTCGGCATTTGAAAAAAATAATAATCATGTATTACCGTCGGCATTTGAAAAAGATAAAAATGTGTTTTGCCGTCGGCATTTGAAAAAAATAATAATCATGTATTGCCGTCGGCATTACGAAAAATTATCATGCATTGCCGCAGGCATTAGGAAAAATTATCATGCATTGTCGTAGGCATTAGGAAAAATTAATAATCACTATTTTCACCATTGGTATTAGGAAAAATCATTTTCATGACTTTCCCGTCAGCATATACACTTGTGAAATCTTAATCTTATAAAACCCCTTAAACCACACCCACAAAAAAAAATCACCCGTTATCACAATTAATATTACCCACAAAAAAAATCGCCCGTTCCCACAAAGTGAATGTAAACAAAAAACTCCTTATGTAAACAAAAATTAAGATGCACTTATTGAACCACCCTCGCAGGTATCAAATTTCACAAATTTCCAAGAATTTAACAATTTTAAAATTTTAATTACCCAAATTTAACAATTTCACCCACAATTTAACAATTTCAGCCAACAATTTTGCAAGTTTAATTGGCGGAGAACCGGCATTTCACTACTACTACTGTCTACAAATGCCACGTAACCTCGTCGTGAAATTCTATTTTCTGCAGGTTCGTTACATTGACGTGACATTTCACTCAGGTAAACATTTTTATTAATTTTTATGTAACAGATTCGATCAGCTGTAGATTTACAGTTTTACATTTATGGTGGCGTAATTATGCCTTAAGACAAACACTCAAGGGTGGCGCAACTGTTACGTCTTATGGGTGTGACTCATGTGAACTTTACTGTATTTTTTATTTATTTATTAATGCTATCTGATCAAAAATTTCTTATGTTTTATTCACATAATTTTTCTATGTGATGTGCTTAGTAGTACTGAAATACAACTGCAATTTTTTCACATATGATTTAGTGATAACGTAATATTAATCCATTAACTTAAAGAGATTTCATTGTATTGCAAAAAATAGTAGACTAAAAGCATCAAACTTAGTGCAATAAATTTGTCGTAAAATTGTTGTTTTTAATTTTAGTGCTAATGTAAAATAAATGCAATTGCAGATCAACGTGTATTCATCTGTTTTTGACTTAATGTCATTGTTATTACAAAAACAAAACGCATGTTGCTTTATATTTTCTTATGCTGAGTACACATCATGGCATTTTTTGGCATTGCAATCGTGACAACGCTTGTCATTTAAGATATTTGAACGGCATTGCACACATTTTTAATACCATAAAATGACAACACAATAAATGCCAGATACAGCATTAGTTGCTATAAAGTTGTATATATACATGCGCATGTGACTTCTATATGCTGTGTACTGCAGGCTTTAGTTTATAATAAAAATATGCTAATATACTTATTTGAAAATCCAGGGATGGAAAACATTTACATAAAATAATGAATATTTCAAATTTTTTTTTTTCCAAGAAATGTCGTTTTGATTTTTTTTTCTAGTCTACGCCTTGACCCATGTTCATCATATCTGGTTGTATTAACGATTAAACAACTAAGCGAAGAAAACCAACAGGTGATTGAAATACCAAGAAGTGAAGAGACTGAATATGAAGGTATGTAATAAACTTCAAACAAATATATGTACATATGGCTCATATAACACTGTGTGACAAATTTTAATGAAATCGATATACCTGGTAGGTATTGTCGATTATAACAATAATCTGTAATTAAAATTTTTCAAACAACTCCAGAATCTTGAGTTACGGATAAGAACCGGTTTTTTGTACCCGTTGGCTCTTATCGACTTCTAAATAAGTTATTAATTTATTTTTTATTTTAATTTAATTTTATAACAATTTCGACCCGGTCGGTACAATATATTAAAAAAAAATTAAAAACACCTCTTGGTAATATTTGATGAAGAATATGAATGAAAATTTATTTTTTCCGTTTTTTATACACTTCAATACATCTTTAGTACAATATAAAAATACTTTTTGAGCATTTTATGGCTGCGACAGTTCTCGTTGTACCTTCATAGTGAACTAACGTCATAGCGGAGTTTTTTCTTACATACACACTAAGCAAAAAAAATATCTTAAAAAAGAAAATATTCGTAATCCATATTTTTAATTTTGATAAATAAGCTTTAATAGCTTTGTTAATAATTTTTTACATAGTCATAAATAAAAAAACCGTAATCAAAAAAACAAACAAACAAAACTGCCCTTGAGGAATACTCTATATGAATACCTCAAAAACAAATAAATGTGAAGTGAGTTATAACGGCAGAAATGCCTATTTTACTATGAGTTCTGATGCTCATAATGATAACAAAAAAAAATAAAAAACCTGATGATAGACTTACTGTGAGTTCGGAACCTCTTAATAAAAATAAAAAATCTGACGATAGACTTTTTCTAACAACAAATCCACTTTTTCGACAGCGATCAACTTCGCTTTGTCCAATGCCTACTAGTGATTCTTTAGCATTACAGTTGCCTAGTACTTCGTTACTTAAACTATTGAAATCATTCGCTTCGGGCTGTTCATCACCTAACCAAGATATCATTACAGATAACAGTAGCTCAAAACCAAAGGAACAAGTTGGAATGGACCGATATATAACCGTGGTAAAGCGTGGGCGAAGCCCGAATTCTTCTAAAATTTCATCTGTTCTAAAGATGTCTATGGATAACAGCGCATCATTAACGAATCACCAAAATCGCTTTTCATTATTGCAAGACGATAACGACAAGACCGCTTGGTCATCTCAGAAGTCTTTTAAGCCACCACCTTTATATGTGAAGGAAAAAAATTCTAACGCGCTTCTAAAAAAAACTACTGTCGACCATTGGTGAAAATACTTTTCACGTAATTCCAATTAAACGAAGTAATATTGATGAAACTAAAATCCAAATATATGATGAAAACAATTTCCGAAAAATTGTAAATGATTTTGAAAAAAATAAAACAAACTTTTACACATACCAACTTAAGAGTGCTAAAGGCCTACAGATAGTACTAAAGGGCATAGATTCATATGTTGAGCCCGAAGAAGTAAAATCTGCACTTCTAGACCAAGGATTTAAGGTAAAAAATGTTACTAATATAATTAACAGAGAAAAGTCGCCAAACCCCTATTTCGAATTGAACTGGAGCCGAATGACATACAATTGAAAAAAATGAAACCCAGCCAATTTATAGCGTAAAGTTTCTGTTACACCGCAAAATTACAGTTGAAGAGCCATGTAAGCGTTCAGGTCCTGTACAGTGCCATAATTGCCAAGAATATGGCCATACAAAAACTTACTGCAATTTACCTACAGTTTGTGTTATCTGCGGTGAATTGCATGGAACTGCTAGCTGCACTAAGCCAAAAGAACAAGCAGGAAAAAAATTTAGTAATTGTGGAGGTAATCACACCGCTAACTATAGAAGATGCCCTGTATATTCTTTTGTTAAATAGACTATAAGTCAAAAACCTAAATTAGCTCCAACCCAACCATTAAACACGTACTCCGCTTCTTTTGCTCAAGTGAGTCAACCAGTTACTTCACGTGTATCGTATGCCGATGCTGCTAAGGGTAGTTCTAGTCCCTCACAAAATGTTTTACCGCAAAATAATTCAGCGAATGCAAACTCAGGCTTTAACTTTAGTCGCCTTGAAGCTACTGTTGAGAATCTGGTGCTAACTATAAACAACTTTACAACAAATATGACAAGCATGATGCAAGAAATGCTGCGATTGCAGAATGCACTGCTTCAAGCATTAGTTAACAAACCATGAACATGTTAAAAATAGGTTTCTGGAACGCAAACGGCATTCGCCAGCATAAAAATGAACTTGAACACTTCCTCATGGAAGAAAATATTGATATAATGTTGGTCTCTGAGACTCATTTGACTTCAAGGAGCTTATTTAAAATAAATGGTTACACTCTATATGATTCAAAGGACCCGAGGGGGAGAGCATGCGGTGGGTCAGCAATTCTAATTAAGTCAAGACTCAAACACTATGTCCTTGATAACATTTGTGAAGAACATCTACAAGCAACAAATATTTGTGTCGAAAATTTTGTTACAAATTTCGTGGTATCATCAATTTACTCCCCTCCCAGATTCGCAATTACTGAGGATCAGTTCGAGGAATTCTACAAATCTCTTGGCCCTTGTTTTGTAGCAGCTGGGGACTACAATGCAAAACATACGTTCTGGGGTTCACGTCTTATTACACCTAGAGGTTGGGCACTGTTCAACACAATTTCAAAAATGGGTTTGGACGTCATTTCAAGTAGGGAGCCCACTTACTGGCCTACGGACATACAAAAAATTCCGGATGTTATAGATTTTGGAGTCATGAAAAATATCACTAGATAATTAATTCATGTTGAAGCTTCTTTAGGTCTCTCCTCCGATCACTCTCCCACGATTGTTACAATTTGTAGCCCACTAAGAAGTGACTTCCCTGTCCCATATGTAAAGATGATCAACCGTGTTAATTGGCTGGGGTTCAAAAAATACCTCAGTAGCCATTGTACGGAAAATATTAACCTAAGAACACCAGGTGATATTGAATCTAACATTAAAAATCTTAACGAAAATATTAAACAGGCTGCTGAACATGCCACTACTTCCTATCCGCAGACTGAGTTTAATAGAATTTATTCTACAGATATTGACCGTCTTTTACGTGAAAAAAGGACAGCTAGAAGGGAATGGCAACAGCACAGATCACCCCTAAATAAAATTAGATTTAAAGAGTGCACTAGACGACTCCAAGAGCTGCTAGCATATGAAAAAACTGTATGTCTTAAAAATTATCTGGAAAATCTTGATGCCACACCTGCATCTTATTACTCCTTGTGGCGAGCTGCTAGAAAGCTTAAAACACCTCTGCTTAAAGCTTAGACCACCTCTGCGCACTTCTACCGGAGGTTGGGCCAGAAGCGATACTGAAAAAGGTAACATATTTGTTGAGCATTTAAAATCCGTATTTACCCCAAACACATGTACTGGTGTTGTTGATTTACCAAGTGTAGTTGCGCTACCCCCTCGACCCATAAAATTTAAGACGCGTGATGTTCAGAAACTAATTGCTGAACTCAACCCGAAGAAAGCTCCAGGTATTGATGGAATAAGTAACAATATGCTGATAAACTTGCCCCATATTGCAATTAGAATCCTGTTATTTATTTTTAACGCCATTTTACGACTGGAGTATTATCCACAAAGCTGAAAGCTTGCGAAGGTCAAAATGATTCCAAAGCCGGGCAAAGACCTTACCAAGGCTGAGTCATACAGGCCAATAAGTCTGCTATCAACAATGTCAAAAGTCTTCAAAAAGCTGCTCATAACGAAATTGTCCCCAATTTTAACTGATAGTGGGTGCATCCCAGACAATCAATTTAGTTTTAGAAGTCAGCATAGCACCATTAAGCAAACTCATAGATTGGTGCAATTTATAAGAAGAACTTTTGAAGAAAAAATGTATTGTTCTGCCCTGTTTATTGACGTTTCTCAGGCATTTGATAAAGTGTGGCATGAAGGCCTTATTTTAAAATAAAAATCATGTTTACCAATAAATTTTCTGAATTTATTAGAAAGCTACATAACTACCCGAAAGTTTACGATTGTGGAAAGAAAATTCATGCGTCTGCCCCAATCTATATCATCCGGTGTGCCACAGGGGAGCATACTGGGGCCAGTTTTGTATTTGATTTACACTTGTGATATGCCTGTGAGCAGAAATATCCATACATTTACGTTTGCCAATGATACAGCCTGCCTTAGTATGCACAAAAACCCGCACAGTTGGAAATCTGAACTTATGGAGAATTAAAGTCAATGAACAAAAGTGTGTCCATACAACGTTTACCCCAAGAAGAGATACTTGTTCCCCCATTCGAATCAACAATCCAAATATTCCTCAACATTCCCAAGTGAAATACCTTGGTATACTCCTTGATCGAAGGCTTACATGGAAACATCATATTGACTTTAAGCTAACTCAGATGAAACTTAAGCTATCTCAAATTCATTGGTTGATTGGCAGAAATTCAACACTTAGTCTGGACTGCAAACTTTTAATATACAAGTCGATTTTAAAGCCAATATGGTGTTACGGTATCCAGTTATGGGGCACTGCTTCAGCTTGCAATGTAGAGAGAATTCAACGAAGTCAAAACAAAATTTTAAGGTTAATAACATCTGCTCCATGGTATATTAAGAATTCAAATTTGCATCGTGATTTAAAAATACCACTAGTGACTGAAGAAATTGCAAGATACGCAGGCAAATACTTAACAAAACTCGAGTCACATCCTAATCCGCTTGCTCGTAATATTTTGAACTTTACTGGACACATCCGCCTAAAAAAGAGGGACACAAGGGCTATTTTACTCAACACTCTAGATGGGAATGCTTTAAAATACATTTAATTTTCCTTTTTGATTATCACTACTTTGTATTATTTAAACTATCACTAAGTTTTGACCGACGTTGGTCGGGCCAAAGAATTATATATTAGTTTTAAGATTTGATCACTTATTGTTAGTTCATATTAGAAGATACAATAAATAAATATATGTATTAAAAAAAATATGTATACAAATTTGTTTAATTTACAAAGCGCTGTTTATATATTCATAAGTACATAGCTTGAAAATAATAATTACAAATTAAATATCTAAATTCATAAGAAACTCATCATCAAATGAACTGTTAATAAAATCTAGTTTTGAATTGGAGATATTCATAAAAATATTATCATCTTTATCTGAATAAAATTCTTCAAATGTCTTCTGTCTATACTACGCTCTAGCAAGTGTATTTATCTGGTTTTTATCGATAATTCTTTTATCATCAGCATAACTCAAGATAATTTTATGTAACTTTTGAGTATACAACTGATGGTACTTAGATCTTAATGTATTCATAAAATCATACAATTCATAGAATAAAGCTTTCTTATAATCTGAAAGAGTGTAATTCCTAATACATTATTTTTTTACTCCTTCTGATTTCTTTACTTGATCCATCCCTACAGTTTCAAATGAATACATTTTTGATCGAAGTCCCACAAACTCTTTCATAATTTTTCCTTTATTTTCATCTTTCATCATCCCAATGACATTTTTGTTTGATAATGGTAAAATATAAATGTTGTCAGGTTGATATTCAGATGTATCAAACCTTGAAGTAACATCTTGATGAATATAATCATAAAAATCATCTGTTTTTATGGAATAAATAAAAGAGTCCGTATCCATATAATTTAAAGATAATTTTGTTTCAAACTAAGGTTGCATATATTGATAATGGAAGTCATACATATTCCACTTAGATAATTCTAATACAGCAAACCCTAAATAAATGGGTTTGTTGTAATTGAACTTCGTTATTTTATGCTGAACCGCAAACATATTATCCGAGAACTGCGCTATACTCAAAAAGTTTGGTTTTGAAATCAATGCTCTTCCACCTAAATGGTTTCTCCTTGTAGTCTCCCACTCTGTATCAATTTTAACATCTTTGCGTTTATGGATATTTTCCATAGTTTTGCCATTAACCGCATTGTTGAGCAATTTAAAGAAATTTTTTTCAAACGAATCTTTTGCTATTGTTCTGTGGTTAGTGTTTATAGCAATATATGGTTTAAGTCAAGGAGATTACTTATATTTTTATGCCCTATGCACTTTCTTTAATATCAACCCAATTCTGTGATATTGCTTACGCACTCTATAGTGAATTTGATATTTTGATTTAGATATGAGGTCAGCTATAAGTTTTCTGCATTTAGAAGAATCACCGACTGTTATTTGTTGGGCAAAAAGGTTGATCATTATGTGTATCATGTATATGTTGGGGATACTCTAAATCTACTTCCAAAATATATCCAACAGTTAATGTATCTGGTATATTATACACATCTAAAATACGAAGATTTTCCTCATTAACCCACTCAAATTTTTCGTATGGTAAGTACTCTGACATAATAATATCAGTAAATAGTTGTAGTTCTATTTTTGTGGTCTTAAGCATGGCATCCAATGATAGAGGAGGGACAGTCTGATATTTATTGATTAATTTTCGCCAATGGACTAAAATATCCTTATAGGCTAATCAATAAATTTTAAATTAAAAATAAATTTAATAATTCCTTATTTTCTAATAACATTCTATAATTATTCTCAGACAACGAAAAATCTATACTAACAACATTATTTATATTATTTAAAGTACAAAAGCACGTAATATAGGCTCACGCATAGCATAATTAGTAACATGTGTCGAGATATAAAATAAATTATTGTATCTAAGGGTTCTGAAAAGTATACAATATTAATCAAATTTAACAAGTATTCACAATCTATGACACCATTAATCAAATTATGGATTACCAAAATTGAATTAATAGTTCTTCTTAAATAAAGAGGCTTTAGGCCTAAAAGAAAGCAACGAGCATAACATGAGGTAGAAATTTTACAAATTTCTTTTGAATTATTTTAATTCTGTCCGTATGGACACGGTATATGGGGTTCCAAATAAAAGAACAATATTCTAACTTAGAGCACACAAAAGCAGTATATAGAGTCCTCAGAGTTATAGGATCTTAAAAGTCTTTCCAGTTTCTTCTTATGAAAGAAAATGCAGAATAGGCTTTAGGTATTATGTAGTCCAGGTGGGCATTAAAATTTAGCTCCGAGTCCAAGAACCAACATATGGTAAACAACTTTTAAATTCTTATCAAGAATATGCTAAAAATCGAGAACATGTAATAGAGTTTCCAGTGTCATTTATAAAGATTAAGAACAGCATAGGACATAATATGCTGCCTTGTGGTACACCAGAAACAGCAGTATACGGTAAGGGTACAAACTTTTCTATACTAACTTTATATGACCTGTTTGATAGATAGAATCTTAGCCATAAAAAAGCATCGACTTGATTATGTCTTTCAAACACTGAAATGCAAAAGTGGTTAAACACTGCACAATTTGTAGCAATAGAACGACCAGGAAAAAACCTATGCTGTTCATTACAGATATGGCGCTTAATCGCAAAATACCATTTTTCCTTAATAATGTCTTCAAATATTTTTGACACGTTAAACAATTCAGGAATTGGACGATAATTACAAATATCAGATTTATCACCTCCTTTATAAATCGGGGTAATAGAAGCAAATTTTCATCTTTCAATAAAACACCCATTAGTTATATATTATATACATAATGCTTATATATGTATTAATATTTTTACCAGTATATTTATTACTACTCCTATTAATACACAATCATAATGTTATTTATTAATTATTACTATTATTATGATTCCAATTCTTTTACACTTTAATGAATATTATAACTTTATAGAAAATAAAATATTCATAAAATAAAAATTTCATTTTAAATAAAGATTAATATATTTAAAAAAAGAATTTCTTATAATTAATTAACTCGTTGGCCAGATTTATTAAAAATGTGCTGAAGGGGTACGACTAAACATCCAGCCAATTTTTTTATAAAAAAGGAACTAAGTCCATCGATATCAATGCCGAAAGAGTTCTTTATATTTTTAATACCATTTAGGATATCATAAACAGTTAATTGAATATAACCAAAATCAAAAATAGGCTGTATAAATTTCCAAATATTACGATGTTTAGAGTTATTACTAATTAAAAAATTCGACTGAAAAAACTGTGCAAATGCATTTGCAATGTCGGTACCGGAACTTAAATATTTTCTATTAAAATGCATGGTAGATGGTAAATTGTCTAGGATTATTTTTAATAGAATTTAATAAATATTTCTTGTATAAAAACTTATCAAGAAAATTAAATTCTCTCATATAATGCTCGTAAGGTGTTTTATAATTTACATCACCAGTTACTTTAAACTTATTATAAAATTTATTTCTAATATTTTTTAGCTTTTTTGAACCCTTACTGTACCAGGGAAGCCTATGAACTTTACGTGACAAACGAGGAACAAAGCGATTGATTATATCATTAAAACTATTAATAAGAATATTATAACAATCTGCAGTATTATTAATATTAAAAGGCATTTCCCAATTTATAGCAATAATTTCTGCATTTAAATCAGCATAATTACAAGCTTTAAAATTATAAATACTATTATCTTCACGTACATTAGGAATATATTCAAAATACGATAGAACCAAAATTAACGGAGTATGGTGCATATAAGTTACACACATGGGAAATAGACAATCAGATAAGGAATATTTAAAATGATCAGATATAAATATCAAGTCCAGAATGCGGTTTAAATTATTTCTGAATGAATTAATTTGTACTAGGCCGAGACTTAAATACGAATCCACAAGGTTGATTTCATGTGCTTTATTAAAATTGTCAAGTGTCAGGCTACCCTCAACGAATAATTTACTCCAAATAACTTCATTAAGATTAAAATCACCAAGTATACAGACTTTCAGCACCAACAGAATCAGATAAGTGAACAATATTAAAAACATGAGCAGCATATACAGAATCATCACGCTTGGGAGGGATATATAAAGCACAAATAAACTAACTTTTGAAGCCAGAAATGCACACACAGAATTGGTCCAAAGTATGGTTGGTGTCACACAGTCTAATAATTTTAGCATTTAAAGTTCTTTTAACAGCAATAAAAACACCTCCACCACGAGACTTACAGGTGGATTCGAAGTCACGATCTTTACGACAAAGGGTACATCTAGCTGTTTGTGGTAGTTTTCGAATTTTAAAATAGACTCATCCTTCCTCGGCATACTGGAAACATTTTTTTTCTCCATCAGCCTTTCATTATGCGAATACTGCAGACATGCACAAAACTTTTGTTTTGTGCCCGGTTATGGTACTTTTTATTAGCCTGAAATATATAATTACTATATGCGAATTAGTTAAAATATTTATAATATAATATAAATGTATATGTATTCGTGTAATTACCTAGAGATATCTGTGTTATTAGGACATAATGAGCATATCCATCTTTCGATAGTAGCAAAAGATTCACATGATAAATTTTCTCATTTGTAGATAAATAGTAACGTCCCACGATAGATTTGTTTTGTATTCCAAACACATTTACGCTAATGCCATCATTTTGACCCTCAAATGCTTTGATAAATTCTTTGAGATTCTAAATTCTCAAAATCGACAGTCCTGTTATTAATACCCCAGTGAAAAAAAATGGAAGTCATTCTAGCGGAAGTACATTTTCATTGCTTCCAAAAAATCGATATTTTTAATTTGCTGAGAGTGAGCAAAAAACCATGTAGAAGCTTATTTTAATCACACAAAACCTTGTAACTCCTCCATAGTGTTAGAAAATACTCACCAGAATTTAAAAAAAAATTACTTTTTTAAAGAAATTTATGAACTATTTTTAGTCTAAAATTTAAAAGTTATTTGCTTACATTTACATGAAAACACTGTTTCGGGCTTAAATTCGTATAAAAAGAAACGAATTGTTAAAATAAGTAACTATTTACCATTTTTGCTAGATGAAAATATTATCATAGAACCCAAAAAAGGGAATTTTTCTTAATATCGCTT
The DNA here is from genome assembly GCA_905220375.1 of Tachina fera. Lineage (NCBI taxonomy): Eukaryota > Metazoa > Arthropoda > Insecta > Diptera > Tachinidae > Tachina > Tachina fera. The sequence continues at coordinate 49,397,557 of LR999967.1, forward strand.
CCAGTTCAGTGACCAAGCATCGAAAAAGAGAACTTCTTGCAATGAAACCCTATGTAAAAATCATTAGATCGGATCGAAATTTGAACTACTTCCACATCGTAAACTCTACATTTTCGTGACTTTTTTGGAGTCTCTTTTTTTACTGGGACTCATTACGTTGGCACTAATATTTACTGCAACATCGCTTAGCGCAGTTGGGCGGAGTTCTGCTATGATGCACCATTTAAAACAATACTCGTCATTGTTTTGGATGTTCAAGCATGCTTTTTTTTCAGTCCACCATGAAAGTGGGATGTAGCCTGAGCCCTTAAGAAAATCCGCTCGATATATGTTTAAATAAAATCTTTTAATTACAATAAGGCTCCATCCGCTGTCACTTTCTTAAATTTCTGAATTTTTTGTAGATATCTTTTGAGTTTGAACCTTAAATAGTTTTAAAAGATCATCACTTATTGTAACAAATCGTATTTTAGAACGGTGCGAAATCATACAGCAATGTATGTCATTATACACTATTTTTATATATAGTCGCATTCCAACTCCATGTTATATTTAAATATCAGATGACTTATTTGGGCATCTGATAATATTTGCAAAGAATTTCTTTGAACTCCTTCAAAACATTCTTTAGGAAATAAAATTTCCTCCCTCTCATTTTTATATGAGAAGGTTTGTAGTATATCCCTGAATGCCGTGTTTTCAAGTTTCATCCCAACATTCGCTTCACGGTTCTTTGAATTTGTTATTTTCGTGGATAATGTCGATGCATGAGTCCTCTCATGCATTTTTAGATGGGTTTTGTTTCCAAACCACTTGTGACATTCCGAACAATGATGGCTTTATTCATATTTCTTTCAGCTATTTTGATGTTTTCTTCAATATTAATTGCTTGTTACACTGTAGTTTTACGACTGTTAGAAAATAATATGTTGTTGCTTATAAAATAATTTTAAAATTTAAAATAATTTTCGAATATATATTATGAAAGAGATAGAATAATTTAATATTATCACTCAAGTATATGTTTACTTCTCTCTCATGTGAGATTAATACATAATTTCACTTATATCATACTTAATAGGATACATACATATGTGCCCATAATTATGAAAGTGGTCTAAGTCATGTGCATTTTTGCTTCAAAATATCAAATAAATCTTTAAAAAACTTTAATAAATATATAAAAAATATTAAATAAATGTATATAAATCGAGACTAGTATAAGTCTAAATTCAAAAGTTGCACAACATAAAAATATTTTTTAATAAAGGTATTCACGTCAAAAGTTGCACTGTTGCGGAAAAGCAAAATTGCAAAATTTTCAAAAAATATAACAACAACCATATAGAAAATTATTCTGCACAAATGATGCAAAGTTGTCAGGGTCTCAGTAAGTGCAAGATTATCAGGGTAAATTTTGTAAAGTTTTGCAACTTTTTATGGCATTGCCAATCCAAAAAAATTAACAAAAAATACTTATTAAATCAACCAACCATCAAATTACAACGTAGAAACACCTAAATGTTATTCTTTTAAATAACAAAACAAGTGGAAGATGTTTTCGGACCAAATAAATTAATTAAAAAATTATGAAATATAAAATATTTTAAAAATTCTTAGCTATAAGTTATAAAGAAATCTTTAAATTCGATAATTTTGTTATTTTCAAAAGACTTATGGCTAAAATCGTTATTACAATTTTGTTAAATAATACCAATACTATTAACATTGATATTTTTATTAGTGAATTAATTACAGAATTAATCAGCAAGGTTCCAACACTTTGTTTCAGCATTTAAACAAACTCTGTTAACAATTAAGAGTACAATATATCTTTGAACATATTGTGTTGCTTTATAGACAACTAGACAAAATGGTTTGCTCACGTAAGGTAGTGCAATTATGCTTTTTTGCACATTTGCAAGAGTTGACGTGAATACCTTTAATATGTTTAAATGTAATCTACTAAATATCTCCACAACAGAAATATATGACGTAGACCACTTTCATAATTAAGGGCACATATGTAGTTGGAAATATAAAACATTAGTTTGAAACTATCATATCTAATTATAAAGCATGAAAGAGATGCATTGAAATTAACCTGAAATAATAAATTATATGCTAGAAACCTGATTTGAGTATTTGAGCTAGGCTGTAGAGTTTCAAAATCTGAAGAAAACAAAGAAGGGGACAGAAAAAACCAAGTATCCTAAGATAGGGGAATACAATTTTAGATTGCTTGTATTAGTGTTGGAGCATCTAAAACTATCTTTAATATTGAAGTAGCTGCAAGTATAAAAAAGCAAAAATTTAAAGGATGTTGCTTGTTATTGAAATGGATTCATCAAACTACAATTTTTAGCTATGTTTAATGCTTAAAGGAAAATTCGTAACATTTTCCAATGTTACCAATAAAAAAAGGCATTTTTTAAAGAAACATAAATTCCCGTTTTATAAAGCGAAAACATATAAATTTGTATCATCAACATCATCCGCATTAACATCATCATCATCAACATCATCGTCATCCGCATCAACATCATCATCATCACCAACATCATCATACTCATCATCATCATCACCGTCGTCCGCATCAACATCAGCACCGTCATCGTCCTCCGCATTAGCATTTGAAAAAATTATATTTGATATTAAAATTGATGGCGACGATTTTCTCAAATATATAAAATATTAAAATAAAAATAAAGTATTAAAATAAAAATAATAAAAACTTAATTAAAAAATCTTGTCTTCTTATTTGATTGAAATATTTAATTTTATTTATTATTATGATTATAATTAAATATATTTCAAATACATAATCAGAATATCTTAATACAGTTTCGGAGTTTTGCCTCCTTCCCAAGTAAAAAAGGGTTGTTAGTTTGGAAGCCTTCATTGTCTTCAATAGTTTTTTCGTTGTCGTCAGGAAGCATCTCCGCCAATTCTAATGTGTATGAATAGTTTTCAAGTTTTTTTGTTAAAGAAAATTTTTCATCCCCAGCCCCTTCAATTCCTTTGTTCTCTAAGCTATTGTAGCGTTTGGGAAGATGTAGCATTCCATTTCATTCAACAACATTAAACATTTTCTTATGCACTTGTATTTCACACAAAAATAAAATAATACCAACATTTTTTCATCTCAAAATCATCCAAACTAGAAACCATCCCTAAAAATCATCCCAAAAAGATGATTTTTTTTTATCTCATTCCCTATTTCCCTACTATTTAGGTATGCACAATGTGCATTGCACATAATATTTACGTATGACTTTATGAATTGAAATTGAAAAATAAAAAACAAACAAAAAGAACTAGCTAACTAACTCTTCCTACCCCAAGCAACGAAAATCAGCTATATTTAAAATATTATTCAAAACATGATGCATATATACGGAATTTATTACTACCCAGCAAAAAAGTGTGCTTAATAGAATGCAAGAAAGTGTATGTACTCCCCAGTCGTAAGTACAATTTGACTGAATAACCCATTATTTTTGTTTGAGAAGTTCAAAGAGTATGCGGTACACTATACTTTTTGCCTACAAACATCCAAAAGTTAATAGATTACTGATTGCTTAAAAGTATTCAAAGGGTAATGTGTTATTTTTTGCATAAAAATATGCAAAAATTTTTAGATAACTTTTTGTTTAAAATCATTCAAAACTTAATTAGCCTTTTTTCTTTTTGATGTCTTCGAAGCTCATTTTCACTATCAATTTTTTTATTGGATATGACAAACGTTGGCACTAGTATGCACTGTTGCGATGTTACAAAATATCATAGTGTGTACTCGGCATGAGTTTTTTTTTGTAATATTATTTTTAGCTGGAGAACATGGAAGGATATTTTAGAAAGAAATTATGTTTATTTTTTTATTTTGCAAGCAAACCATACATACTTATATACATACTTGATCCGAATTAGATAATATGTGTACATACATATGTACAAATTGATTTTACATATGTACATATTTATGTAAGTATGAACATAAAAATAAATGTTTGGCTACGAGGTCTTTTGGGTAATGATGTGAAATATCTTAATTTTTTTATTTGAGATGAAAAATATTGGTTTACTTTTTATCTGTATTTACTTAAAAGTTTGTTAGGATTTTCTGTTTGAAGTAAAACTGAATTCCTTAAGATACATGCTCTATAGTTTTTTTTTTTATTAAATTCATTTATTCAAGTACTTAATATCAACAATATAAGGACCCAGCGCCTCTAGGGCATTAAAAGGGCGAGTTGGCAATGGTAATTTAAAAAATATTTTAAAATAAATGAAAAAATACTTATAAATTAGTTAACAAAAGTTGATAACAATTTGTAAAAAATTAAAATACAAATAAAAAATTAAATGAAATAAATAAGTATAAGTAGATAAATTACATAGAAGCACTTCTATATCTTGAAGTAAATAACTTTTCAGAGCGGATTTAAATAACGATATGCTTTGCATATTTTAAGTATTGCTGAAAGGTGATTGAATTCGGAGCAACCAGCATATTCGACGCCTTGCTTAGTGGTCTTAAGCCGACATCTCTTGACTAAGAGAGAGATTAGAGCTAATTCGGGTGTTGATATTACCTTGATTTATTTTGAATTCTATGACGTGGTATCCTATATTACGCACAGCTTTAGACATGTATATTAACAATTGCATTTTGTACAATCCATATATTGGTAAAATAGTTTTCGTTATTTCCTTGTATAGAGATAATGTCGAATATAATCGTGGAAGAATAAACACGGTTTTTAATGCTTTATTTTATGCACTTTGGAGTGATTTGAAGTCAACTGTTTTTTTATGACCGTAAATCATTGGCAGGTAACACAAATGGCTGTGTATTAAAGCATTATATAATAGGAGCTTAGTCTTTTTATCAAATATATTTTTAAATTTATGGAGGATTCCAATTGCTGGAGCTATTTTGCTTTTCAAGTATTGGATGTGTTTATTCCAAGATAAATTGTTTTGAAAATGAATACCTAGGTATTTTAAGGTATCACATTCATGAATTACTACACCACCTACAGAGATATTGAAAGCTGGCGTATTTCTCAAAAAAAAGGCCGAAATCTAATCAACTTTGTTTTGTCTTTATTCAGTGATAACCTGTTAAGCATGTTGGCATCATGTTCCATTTGCGATTTAAGTATCAATTCATGTTTGTATGGGTAAAAAAGACTTATGTCGTCAGCATACATTTTCCGCTTCCCATAAAGTATAAAATTTGATATATCGTTCAAAAATATTGTAAACAGTAACAGGCCTGTGGCACACAATACTTAACGGTCTCCATGTTGCTTTTCACACTATTTATTTCCACAAACTGTAATCTATTATCTAGGTAGCTTTTAACTAAGTTTAATGCACTCTCTTGAAAACCATAATAGGGAAGTTTTTGCAGTAGTATATTATGATCAACAAGATCAAACGCATTTGAGAAGTCATAGAAAATTGCACCTACACCACCGTTATCATTATCCAGGCTGCCACATATAAAATTGACTACATTTACAACGGCTTCCTGCGTTCCGCTACCCTTCTTAAAACCAAATTGTAATCTATATAAGAGGTTGTTTATGTCCAGATGTTCCGATAGTTGTTTGTATAAAACCTTTTCAAAAACTTTATCAATCATTGGCAACAATGCGATGGGTCTAAACTGTACACGCTTTATTATCTTTTGGAATGGGTATAACTTTTGCAATTTTCAAAGTTGAGGGATATACCGATGAACTTATAATATCATTGAAAATATATACAAGTTTTGGTGTTAATATGTTTTTACATTTTAAAAGAACTTTGCTCAATATGCCATCATAGCCAGGACTTTTATTAAATTGTAGGCTTGAAATTATTTCTAAAATCTCTTCATTATTTGTGTAGTTAAAAGAAAATTGATTTATACTCTGACTTAAGGTATTGAAATAATTACAATTATCGTCAGCGATTTTGACTATTTCTTCGTTCAAGAGTTTCGGTGCTTCAATAAAATATCTGATGAATATGTTACATTTCTGAGTATCGTCAATAATTACATCACCATTATGCTTCAATTGCAAGGTTTGCTTTCGGTCCCTCCGTTTTGAAGATTGTTCAGACTGTTTTGATAATAGTTATTCATACATATTTTACTAGCATTTTTTGTTATTTTGCTCACACGTCTTAATTTATTTTCAATAGCTGTAGTAGTTAGAGTAACTATATTTGAAATATTTCCTATATTTAATTTACATTTGCTTAATGTTGATGCAACGTTAGAAATTTTTTTGGGGTATACAACTTTTTCTAACCATCGTCATTTTTCATCACCTTTTACATTTATTTTAGAACATCTTTCCTTGCCTTTTGAAAATTTACGAATATTTTTAAATGAAACTGATCCCACGTTAACGTTTCAAATTTTTCATACAAAATTTTCCTAAATTGGATTCGAAATTCATTTTATTTTTTTATGAATTAGGGGGTTATAATTAAAACGGACTTTTATAATGAAATTATTATATTCAGACAGAATTGATAAAAAAAAATCGCTACTTCTTTTGCGATAAAATCATTTGAATTACTTTTGAAACCTTAATCGTCTATAAAATTTATGTTATTTTCCACATTGCTTAATTTTAAAAGACTTTTAGAATTTTCCTTTGATATGTATACATAATCTATTATAAGATCACGAATAAGAATGCAGTAAGCTGATGTGTTTGCTTGCTGTTTAAAACTAAATGATGTAGTTAGAAGCGCTTAAGATTCTTTCATATAATAGCGTTGTTAGAATCTTAGATAAATAAAATATAGAATTGTGAAACGTTCATTCTTAAATTTTATGTTAAGATCATCGTATGGATATGATACTGATTTTAAATGTGCATACTTTTTAATTAGTTAGTTCAAAAAGAAAAAACAAATTTTCTTCTTGCATAGCGATTAACCCTAGCTTGGGCACAAAAATTTTTCTTCGAATCCGGGCACTAATTACATTTGTAAATATGTATACTTATGTGTAGTTTTCGAGTAAATTTTTTATTATTTCTATTTATTTTTAATAGATAGTTATTTTTCTTTGCTTTTGGGATTTAATAATACTCATAATCTAATAAAAAATATACCTTTTGAGAAAAATATAAAGATTTTCGGAGAAAACTTTGCCAAATACATTAATAGTTAATTTTTGATAAGCTTTCTTTTAGAAATTCTGATTAATGTTGGGCGAGAGAGATACCCTTTTGCTTTTACAGTTAACACTGGAAATTTTCCATTCGTGGAATGATGATAAATAAACATGTGGAATCTTACAAAATTTAAGAGTAATGCGATTTTTATTCAAATGCGTAAAGCAATTCAAACCGGAAGTAAATATTTTTAATTAAAATTGTTCTAACTTATATTTCATTCTTTAACTCATTTTGATTCATTGAATGCTTATCTGCTTTGCAAAATAGTATTTTAATGCATAAAATAAACTAAATTATAGCAAAAATGCTACAATTAAAAAATTTATTTACATAAGTAAATAGTGCCCGATTATGACGAAAAGATGAAAAAATCTGTGTGAATAACGGTATATTAAATATTTTTGAATTTTTTTTCCACTGACACGAATAAGATAAAAAATTAGTCACTGAGTCCAAAGCATAAATTGAGATATTTACATATGTAAATAGTGACCAAATTAGGGTTAACAGGAAACAAAGTAGTATACTTCAGGAATTAATTAGTTATGGGTAATTAAATTTTAAATATTTAATTGCCCAAATTGTGTTCCTAGATGTTTATGTTTACATTACTATGATATATATTTATTTTATTTGACGTTCTAGATGATATGTTTTTATTGCATTTTAATAAAGTTCAGCGTATTGTAATCATATTTTTGATATCTTTAATTTAATTGTGCTTTGTGTGTCTGTTAGACAGACTGAACGTATAAGTTATTCAGTCCCTCTTTATTTTTATTTATTTTTCCTTCTAATGTGTTAGTACTTTTTGATTTTACTACTTGAAATAGAGAACATGTATATAATTTTTAAATGTATACATACATATATGCAAAAAAAATAAGTATACATATGTATGTAGAAATTAGTTGATATAGACGGAAATACATATTTAATAATCAACTATTCTAGAAAATCGAACTCAAATAACTCAGTTACCTCCACCAGAAAATCGCCGTTGGTATTTCCATAGTGTATCAGAAACATTAGAATATCTATGTTGGGAAGACTTTTAAGCTCAAGTGTCTCAACATGAGGTTTGCTGGATGACACCTTGAAGTTATTCTTGTTAACGTAGACTAGGTGGTATCGCATGCAGATTTAATGATTTTTCACTTAAAAAGGTCCTCATCACCATCAATCATACTTTTATACAACACATTCATGAGTTCGATTGATTCAGATACAATTGCAGTCTGCGAATTCATGATCTAACAGCTTTATACATATATTTCCTTAGCATGCATGCCTTATCATGCTTCTATCGATAGTGAAGAGAGAGTCCGAGATGAAGTAATATTTAAATTAAAAATCTATACTATTATAAATTAAATTGAATTTTTTACTCAGTAGATACATACATATGCATGTTGTTTCATTTGGAAAAAATCATAAAATGTCTTTGCTTATATAATTATATGACAATAGGAATTTTTTTAATTGTACATGCTTCGACTAGTTTTAATTTTTTCCGTAAATTTATTTGATTCTCATGCATAAGTATATAAAGTAAGATCTGTTTACATTGCATTTTAAAATTTATGCATGTTTCAGCATAATTCTAGTTGTAGGCCATATTTATTCCCTAAGTTTGTTTGATACCCTATCATACACATGTACATTCTTAAAGAATGGATACCAAAGTAAAATTTCTTTAGTTTATATATATTTTCTAAATATTTGATAGCTATAGAAATAGAAAGATTAAAGATCTTTTATAATAAGCCCATCTTCATATATTAAAATTTTTTGTGCTAGAGCTTTCGAAATGGGAAATTTAGAACTTTTACTATAAAAACTGATAGTATGGTGTGTTGCTGAATATTGCACTGTATTATACTTCATTTATAACGCTTAACTTTTCACAATATTTCATACTTAAAAACAAGTTTAAGTTAATTGTTTTTCCTAAGACCTATCATTTTTAATCGGTTATTCAAAAAACAAGACAAACTAGATTATTCTTTTTAATTTTATTTTTATTAAATGTCAACATTTTATCATCTTCAAATTACTGTATACAATATTAACCAGCTTTTTTCTTATTTACTGAGTTAAATCTAATCACAAACATTGTAATGATGAGATGAACTTTTCTATTTTATAAACTAAATAAGTCTTTATATATCAATCCATTTAAATGAACCATTAATGGTAAATTTTTTCACATCATTTCTTTAAATGATCTATTAAATCATTTTACTATTGATGCTTTCATATTCACTACTGTATAATATTATATTTGTGAATAAATTTTCCAAAGTGTTTATTAAAAAATTTTTAATGATCATCTGTTTCTAAGTTTTTTGGTATTCGTACCAGTTCGTAAAAGTATTTTCCATTACCTTGGTTTTTTAGAGTACAGCTTTTATTTTCAACGATACTGACAATATAAACTTAGAGAATGTACCAATTACAACCTACAAAAATCAATCATTTATATATTTTTTCTAGTATAGTCCCCCATTTCAACTAAATCAGCTTCCCAAATATCATATATGTCGTTCATTATGGAGTTGGTTTACTAAATTTCTTTTTAAAGACATTGAGTTTTTTTCAGATTTTTCGGAGTGTTGTGATCCACTTGATACACTTTCAGCTATTTATACTAACATCATATTAATTTTTAATCTATACATTTTATTGTTCAGCTGTTCAATTTGTCTATCAAAATGTGATTTCATTTTTAGAATGTCTTTTTCAATTTTACAACTGTCTTTTATCTCTAATTTTATTTCACGTTGCAGTCCATCAATTTTCATTTAAATATATTATTAATTTGACCTATAGTTTGTCGCCATCAGTGAACGATGATGATTCTGTATGCATACATTAATAGAAATTATATATTTTATTTAGTTTTCAAATTCAATTTTGTCACAGTTTTCGGATTGTTGACACTTAGTTCAACATATTATTCCATGACATATAATTTATTTATAAATAGCAACAATCACTTTTGTTTGTCACTGTAAGTCATTTGTTAATATTATTATTAAACATGCCAAAAATGCAATTTACCTTAACATGAAAAGTAGGTCATTTGATTTCCACATTAAACTTATGTCATTGAACTTGCCATTATTCACTTAAAAACAAATATGCCAATACAGCTAATTTAAACACAACAATTAAAAATGGGTCAATAAGAATTCACTCGTTGACCAATAATTGATTAAGCATTTTATTTTATTATAAAATTAATTTAAGCATTTTATTAGTAAGTTAAAGTAAGCAATTTATTCTTGTTATTATTAAATTAATTTAGTACAGGGTGGCCCAGAAAGACCGAAGTGGTGTGAAATCCTTATAACTTTTTATTTAAGACATATTTTTTTATTTTTTTGTTTTTTAAATACATTAAATTTATAGGGAATATTTTAAGATTAGTTATTAAAAATTATATCCCGCAAGTGGTGGCCATTTTCTGCTTCGCACAAATGTGCTCTTTCCAACACATTTTCAATGACCTTTCGCAAAACTTCCGGTGTTATGTTGTTAATTTCGTCTCGAATATTGGTTTTTAATTCCTCAATAGTCCTAGGCTTATTAAGATAAACTTTCCCTTTTAAATAACTCCAAAGGAAACAGTCTGGAGCAGTTAAATCCGGGGAACGCGGAGGCCAATTAAAATTGCTTCTACGCGAAATTATTTTTTCACCAAAGATGTCGCGTAAAAGAGCCATTGTGGCCCTGGAAGTGTGCGCTGTGGGTCCATCCTGTTGGAACCATATTTGCGGATGGTTTTCCACGGTTGGCTTTACCAAATTTTCCAACATGGCCTGATATCGATCACCATTGGTGGAAATGGCGACACCTCGTTCATTTTCAAAAAAATATGGGCCAATGATCCTTTCTGAAGAAACATCGCATCAAACAGTATACTTAACTGGGTGTAATTGTCGTTGATGAAGTACTCTCGGGTTTTCAATATCCCATATCCTAAAGTTTTGTTTGTTAACGAGGCTTCGTCACTCATAACTAAGTTATGAATAATGGAAATGGAAAGAACACATTTGTGCGAAGCAGAAAATGTCCACCACTTGCGGGATATCATTTTTAATAACTAATTTAAAAATATTCCCTATAAATTTACTGCATTTAAAAAACAAAAAATTAAAAAAATATGTCTTAAATAAAAAGTTATAAGGAATTCACACCACTTCGGTCTTTCTGGGCCACCCTGTATAAAAGCAAGAATTAAAATAAAGAATTTGTCAATCTTCTTAAGGCATTTAAAGTGTTTTACTGATTGATCTTTACTACGTTTTTCAAGTTCAAGTGCTTGAAGGACAACCCGGCAAACAAAATAGTGTCAATACAAGTTTATGTGCTTGGATTGAAGTAACTATTGCCAAAACATTCATTGGTGACCCCTAATATTTTCTAAATTCACTGAGATTCCCCCCACCAGTGGTAAGGATCTCTCTAGAATTCTTAGGAAATAAACAAATGCGCAACCAGGTGTAGAACATCAGTTCAAATATCAACAAAAATACAAAACGGTAGCACAGGGCTACTTTGAAAACTCAAAACAACAACCAGTAGCACAGGGCTACGCTGAAAACGCACAATTACAAACAGTAGCACAGGGCTACAATATCTAACTCTATTACATTAAAAACTCAGCACCCTCCATCAAACGCAATACAAACAATTACGCAAGATGTCATCACTACAAGAACTTTTGAAACAGCAAGAGGCGACTGCAAGCGAGATTGGAAGAGTCATTTCAACCATAAAAAAGGCTCCACTTGATAGAATAACAGCGGTATTTTACAAGGCAAAACAAGATGAATTAGTTAACCTATGGCAATCGTTCGAAAAGACGGAAAATAAAATTCGGAATGACGCTGCCTTATCAGAAGAGGATCCCTATATTACTAAGGATATTTACAAATCCATTGGCGAACAATACAGTTCTACAATTGAACATATTGAATGTCAACTAAAAAAGTGCATGACACCATACACCAAACCTGTACCATCCGTAAGGACACCAGTAACCAACTCAGTCAACCAATATGAATTAGAGGAAGTACGAACACCAGGATTAGCCAGATTAATAACTGCACGTATGACAGTATTAACACGTTTGTTACAAGGTTTGTAAACACTAACAGAAGAGCACCCAAACAATTTTATGAGCTAAAATCAGAGACTATAAAAAGGTTATGGTCTCAAATCCAAAATTTATATGACGACGTGTGGCAACAAATCGAAGATCCATCAAGCCAAGGCTTACATCCAGATGATTACAACAACCTCGAAGACGCAGTCCATCAACAGCTGGTTAAACTTGCTGTGCTCGCAGATCAGCACAAACAGCCTATAAGCGATGAATCACAATTGGGAAGCAATTCATCCATACTTAGCCCACTGCCTCTTCCAAAGGTTACGATACCGAAATTCAATGAAGACTATCTGAGTTGGCAACCATTTTTTGATATGTTCAATGAAATGATTCACAAAAAAGCCATGCCTGCCATACAAAAAATGTGGTTTTTGAAAACAAACACCACAGGTGAGGCCGCTAGGCTAATACAAAACTTATCCTTAACAGAAAGTAACTATGAAACGGCTTGGAAAATGCTACAAGACCGCTTCAGCAATCCACGAATATTAACAAATAACATCATAAACAGACTATTGGGCCAACCAAAAATAAGTGATAATCCCTCTGCTACAGCCATAAAAGGGTTACATGACACAACACGGGAATGCATCTCAGCACTAAACAATTTGAATATCAACACATCAACATAGGACCCCATGTTAGTTAATATATTAATCAAAAAACTGGATCAAGGCACACACTTATTATATGAGCAGTCAATACAACTACCAAGATCATTGCCAACATTAGAAGAGCTCTTGGGCTTCCTGGAAAGCAGATTCCAATCATTAGAAGCAGTCGGACGAACGCAAACTACGTCAAAAAGAACTTTAGCTACAGCAACCATTCCCAAGGAAAACAACCATTGCAAACTATGTAGGAATGGAATTCATCAATTATATTATTGCAACAAATTTTTATCGATGTCAGTGCCTAATCGACTGAAGTGGATACAGCAACAAAAACTCTGAATCAACTGCTTCAAGGGTGACCATATGTCAAAACATTGCACAGCAAGCTCCTGTAGAAAATGTAAGAAAACCCACAACACACTTGTACATTTGGAAAGGCATCCACAGGGCACCAACGCCTTAAGCTTACCATCGAATGACTCCTCCACTGAAAATAAGGCTTCAACATCAACAGTGGCTTCAGCTCAATGTCCCAGAACAGCGAAGGTTTACGTATTGTTAGCCACAGCTCGGGTAAAAATTACAGGCAATAATGGAAGGTCAGGAGTCTTCAAAGCAATATTAGACTCAGGGTCACAAATCAACATTGTGACTAACCGGTTACTAAATCGTTTATCACTCAAGCCATCGCAGACATCCTTATGCATCGAAGGAATCGGCAGTCAATCCAGAAATACAAATCAACGCATTAACGTTAATCTTCAGTCTACAACAAGTAACTACAATACAAGACTAGAAGCCTTTGTTCTTCCCAACATAATTCCGGCCCAACCTTCAACAGAATTCAACTGTATCTCCTGGCCAATCCCAGAAAACATTCAACTGGCCGATCCTGAATTCAACAGTACTGCTAATATTGACGTTTTACTAGGCGCCGAATATTACATGGAGTTGTTGACCACCGGAAAAATTCACCTCTCACCAGAATTACCAATTTTGAAAAATACAAGGCTGGGTTGGATTGTAAGTGGAAGAATAAGGGAAAACAATAGCAACTCAGCGGTATGCGCAGTATATGGGGAAAACGAAGCAACCACAGACGAACTTGTACAAAGATTCTGGAAACTAGACGAATTCGAGTCAGACAATACTCTCACCGTCGAAGAAAAAAGGTGTGAACTACAGTTCACCCAAACAACAACAAGAAATTCTGAGGGCCGATTTGTAGTTCGGCTTCCCTTTTCAGAAAGCCCAAGCTCCCTAGGAGAGACAAAAAGGTTAGCCTTTTCAAGATTGATGGCTCTAGAAAGGCGTTTATCGATGAACCTCGACCTTAAGCAACAATACCTTGACTTTATGAAGCAATATGAAGAATTGGGTCACATGACCCGCATAAATAACTCAGAAGTAGTGGGCCCTCATTTCTATATTCCACATCACTGCGTAATCAAACCTGAAAGTAAAACCACCAAACTTCGAGTGGTGTTTGACGCATCAGCGAAATCTTCAACAGGAATATCTCTCAATGACATATTGTGCGTAGGTCCTCCGACACAAGGAGATCTGTTTGGAATTCTACTACGATTTCGAATGCCACGATTTGTTTTCTGTACAGATATTGAAAAAATGTATCGTCAAATTCTAGTTCATTCAGCAGACCGTAACATGCAACTAATATATTGGAGAAATAATCCAAATGAAGCAGTGGAAACCTACAAACTTAACACTGTGACATATGGAACATCTTCAGCGCCTTATCTGGCAACAAAATGTTTGCAGCAGTTAGCAGACAAAAACATGAAAAATTATCCATTAGGTGCAACAACATTAATAGATGATTTTTATGTGGATGACGCTATGAGTGGATCTGACAGCCTTACAACAGCAATTGAAAAACAACGACAGTTGACTACCTTGTTACAAGGAGCCGGCTTTAAATTAAGAAAGTGGTATGCAAATCATTCAAGGCTACTATCTGGTATTTTTCCTGAAGATGTAGAATTAAATCTAGACTTTGATAATCAATCAAAAAAAATTTTGGGGTTAACATGGAATCCCAAGGCGGATATTTTTTGTCTCAGAGCTGAAATTCAAGACAATGATAAAATAACCAAGCGGTCTATAACATCAGATGTAGCACGAATATTCGATCCGTTAGGAATTGCCGGACCGGTTGTCGTCTCTGCTAAAATATTCATACAACAACTATGGCAATTACAGCTTTCATGGGACGAACAGCTGCCAGCAGATCTTACCAACCAATGGGTAATGTTTCGTCAAAATTTAAAATACCTTAATATAAGCACCAAAAGGCACATGCTTGATGGGCAGATCTCCAAAGATACACAAATACACACTTTTGTAGATGCTTCTGAAGAGGCGTATGGCGCCGCAGTATACATACGATCCAAACTACAAGATGGCCGACTCGTAGTCAGACTTTTATGTGCCAAATCACGCATTGCCCCTATAAAAAAGGTAACATTACCAAGACTAGAGCTATGCGCAGCACTACTTGGGGCACAACTTATCACAAGAGTAAAAAGGGAATTAAAGGCTGAAAACATGCCTACATATCTATGGTCAGATTCTGAAATAGTACTGCATTGGATCAATGCAACATCATCGTCTCTTCGTACCTTTGTCGCAAATAGAGTAAGCAAAATTCAAGAACAAACCATAAACATTCAATGGCGACACGTCAGTTCTAAACAAAACCCGGCCGACCTCATCTCAAGAGGTTTAAGTCCAGAAAAGTTATCACAAAGTAGTTTTTGGTTTTTTGGGCCAATGTTTTTGCACGGCAACGAGTGTCAATGGCCAAAGGAGTTCAACAAAAATCAGAAACCATCCTCCACTGAAGAATTCAAACCAAATTCAGTCAGTGCGCTATCAGCAATTTCAACCTCATTGGAAGACATTATATACAAAATCAACAACTGAAATTCATTCAAGACACTTCAAAGAATAGTAGCATACATGCAAAGTTTCATTCAAAACACCAAATTAGCGAAGAACGAACGACCGACCAGCAATACACTGAGCCCGTTAGAACTAACTTCAGCTAAACATCTTATAGTCAGAGCTATGCAAGTGTCAGATTTTAAAAATGAAATAATTACATTAAACAAGGGGAAAAAGTTCGATAAGACAAGTCCTATATGTGGATTATCACCCTTTCTTGACGAAAATAACATACTACGCGTTGGCGGAAGATTGAAGGCTGCAAATATCTCATACGAGGCTAAACACCCAATGGTTCTTCCCTACAACGATCCAATTTCAAAATTAATAATGAGAATGTTACACAACGACAATCACCATTGCGGTCCACAAACTCTATTATCCATCTCCAGGCAACAATTTTGGATAATAAAAGGAAAATCAATTGCCAGAAACACAGTTCAAACCTGTATTCGATGCACCAGGTCAAAACCAAGGCTTATGCAACAAATTATGGGAGACCTACCTGCCCCCAGAGTGACTCCGACTCGACCATTTATAGTATCAGGCGTAGACTATTGTGGTCCACTGTGGGTACATTACAAGGTAAGAGGTAAGAGACCTCACAAGGTCTACATTGCAGTTTTTGTATATTTCTCAACAAGAGCAGTACATTTAGAAGTCGTTACTGACCTCACTACAGAAGCATTTATTGGAGCTCTCAAGAGGTTCATAGCCCGACGAGGACGTTGCCAAACCATCTATTCAGATAACGCCACGAACTTCGTTGGGGCACGGAACCAGCTCGAAGAACTAAACAACGCCATATTTTCCAAACCTTCACAAGACGCAATAACTCGATCTTGCAGTAATGACGGAATAGAGTTCAAGTTTATACCTCCTAGGGCACCCCATTTTGGTGGGTTATGGGAGGCAGCTGTTAAGTCAGCCAAACAGTTACTTTTACGCAGTATATCAACGGCTTCACTAACGCACGAAGAGTTAGAAACAGTCATCATTGAAATTGAGGCCATTCTGAACTCACGACCTCTGACTCCTTTATCAAGCAACCCAAATGATTTAACAGCTTTAACTCCCGGCCATTTCTTAATCGGGGAACCACTGATGGCACAAGTCGACGCTCAAATGCCTAACCCAACTTGCTCACTGGCAAAAAGATGGAAGCTTGTGTCGCAGCTTAAACACGAATTTTGGAAAAGATGGTCATTGGAATATTTACATCATCTACAAGAAAAACAGAAATGGAAGACGTCGTCTCAAAATATGGAAGAAGGAAAGCTAGTCATAGTAAAGGAGGACAATCTGCCCGTAATGGAATGGCCACTGGGTAGAATCCTGAAAACTTATAAGGGAACTGATGGCAAGGTCAGAGTGGTAGATATAAAAACAGCCTCCGGAATAAAGAAAAGACCTATTCATAGATTAGCTCCGCTGCTGCAGCAGGAAGAACTACCAACAAATGAAGTAACCAATCTCACTCGCCCGATAACAGTTGAGTATCCACCGTCAGTTGATGAAACAGAGAGTCCATCATGAAAAAATCTAGGCGTATCTCCACTTCAATGCTACTTACTATAATAGCAACAATATTTTTAATTCCAGTAGCAATGAGTAGCAATGTCAAAATAACCAACTTTCATGATAACCCAGGACTATATTTTGAGGGAATTGGAAATGTAAAACTAGTGACAGCTGAATGGAGACTAATGATATACTATGACTTAGCACCATTTACGTACGAGTTGCAGGCCTTCCAGTCAGGAATAGCGACCCTACAACAGCTATGTTCTCCCATTAAACATCAACTAATTTGCAACATTTTAGCAACCAACTTCAATCAAATAAAAACCGAATTGATTCAAGAGAAGGAGCTATTTTCCAGCAGTAGAGTAAAAAGGGGAGCCTTCAACATTATTGGAAATGTTGCACGATCTTTGTTTGGCGTTCTGGATTCCGATTATGCACATGAAATGTCAAACACCATCAAGAATGCTAAGGAAGAATCAGATTACTTGTTTCAACTGCTTAAAAATCAAACATCTATTATTGACTCAACCATCAACATCATCAAGCAAGATGAACAAAGCACTCAAAAACAAATAACGGATATAATTGACAAGATCAATGAGCACGAGAATTCAATATCTAAGCAGGCTGACCAATTAAATCAAATGCAATTAATCTCACTTCTAGCCAACCAGTTGACGTTGACAGCGATAAACTTAAAAAAGAGTGGAAAGGGAGATTATTGATGATACCCACCATGGAAACTGATACCCACCATGGAAAAATTAGTCCACTTTTATTGTCACTAGTTCAACTAAAAAACGAATTAAGGGTAATAAAGGCTCACCTTCCAACACGCCGAACACTTCCAATCGAAGACGACAGTTTAATACAACTATACAAATTGATGAAGGTCAAGAGAGCAGTAACAAAGAATGAAGTCATGTTCGAAGTAATGTTACCTTTAGTCGACCATCAATTTTAGAACTCTTTAACATAATTCCGATACCGACCATAAGGGACAATACTTTAATATCAATTAACCCAAATGAATCATTTCTTGCCATAAACCCCCATAGAGACGAATACATTCCATTCACAACCCATGACATATCAAACTGTATTACGCCTAAGGATGAGGTATTTATATGCAATAACAAACAGTTCAAACTTAGGAAGAATGAGGGGAGTGATTCCTGCGAAATCAATATTTTCAACAGCCGACAAACAACTAAATGCAAGCTCATTCGATTGGCAGGCAATTCCACATGGACACAACTAAAGTTTCCAAATAAATGGATCTTCGCTACCACCACAAAATTTGAGATATCAGCAGTTTGCGGTTCCGAACATACCCAATATATAATAAGCGGCACAGGAATAATAAAGATTGAAGCGAGCTGCACACTCAAAGGCACTTTTATCACAATCCAAGGTCTCTTTGGTTTATCGAATACTCTACACACCTCATATGCTCAATTGCGGCCCATAGATCATATAACCACACCGCAAGAAATAAGAAAAATATTCAATACCACCAATAACCAGATTGAAATCCATCAAAACCAACTAAGCGCACTGAAAAGGCAACTAGACGACTCAATCATTGTTCACATACCAGCACTCATCAATTCCAATAGTCTTCACCATCATGCAGTCAGCTATTCTGCGCTTGTAATCTCCATACTATTCGCCATTGTAATCATCAACATTTATTTAAAACAGCAAAAGAACAGCAATTCCAAATTCAACCAAACAACCCCTCAGCCAGTTCCACCACCACGAGTAGCACCATCAACCATTGGTCAATGCGGGGGAGAATGTTGACACTTAGTTCAACATATTATTCCATGACATATAATTTACTTATAAATAGCAACAATCACTATTGTTTGTCACTGTAAGTCATTTGTTAATATTATTATTAAACATGCCAAAAATGCAATTTACCTTAACATGAAAAGTAGGTAATTTGATTTCCACATTAAACTTATGTCATTGAACTTGCCATTATTCACTTAAAAACAAATATGCCAATACAGCTAATTTAAACACAACAATTAAAAATGGGTCAATAAGAATTCACTCGTTGACCAATAATTGATTAAGCATTTTATTTTATTATAAAATTAATTTAAGAATTTTATTAGTAAGTTAAAGTAAGCAATTTATTCTTGTTATTATTAAATTAATTTAGTATAAAAGCAAGAATTAAAATAAAGAATTTGTCAATCTTCTTAAGGCATTTAAAGTATTTTACTGATTGATCTTTACTACGTTTTTCAAGTTCAAGTGCTTGAAGGACAACCCGGCAAACAAAATAGTGTCAATACAAGTTTATGTGCTTGGATTGAAATAACTATTGCCAAAACATTCTCGGATGTTTTATAAAACATTAGAGAAAATAGTACTGGTGTTAGACCTCATATTTGACCACCAACTTGTATTTTATCTTCATTCAGTTTGAGGTTACTATCACAAAATTTCCATTCATTATTAAAATCTTTATGTGAACCAAAGCTTGTATTCAATTAATTTCTTCCTTCCAAAACTGATAAGTCACTATAAGTGTCTTCGGAATTGGAAGTCTGTGAAAAAAATCATCGTCATCTGTGAGTAAAAATCATAATTTTCAGTATTAGCATCATTAAATAAGATGGTATTATCAAATACTGTTCCTTCTACAAGTTTCTTTGCCTCCGTCTTGACTAATGGTTTGTAAGGCTTTAAGCTTGTCTTATTTTCAGCTTTTCTCTTCATCTTGCTTTCTTGTTTCTTAGAAATTTTTTAATATTTTTGGAACTGTTTATGAATACTTTGAGAGGTTCTGTTATAGGTTTAAATGTATCTCCTAATAGTTCACATGTATTTTTTTCACCAGTATTTATACTACAAAGCTTTTTCTTCAGTACATTCCTTGTCGGAGTTCTCGTGGTACCTTCATAGCGAACAGTCGATTAGCGGAAATTTTCTTACATACCGCGCAAAAAAAAATTATACAAAAAAATATTCGTACTACATAGTATTCGTAATAGGTACATACTGACTTTAATAAATAAGCTTTATTGCTTTGCTAATATTTTTTAAAAGTGGAAATAACACAAACAAAAAAAACCGAAAACAAAAAAAACAAAATCAAAGTGACATTGATGAATAGTCTATACGAGTACCTCAGAAGCAAATAAATTACAAAAACAAAAAAGTGCTCTTGAAAAATACTCTATATGAGTACCTCAAATACAAAAATTTTTAAGTGAGTTCTAAAGGCTGAAATGCCTATTTTACTATGAGTTCTGAAGCTCTTAATGAAAACATTACAAATATAAAATGTAATGAAAGTCTTTTATTAACAGCAAAGCCAATTTTTCGTCAGCGATCAACTTCGATTTGCTCAATGCCAAATAATAGTGATTCATTAACATTACAGCTGCCTAGTACTTCTTCATATAAGTCAGTAATAGCATCCCCTTCAGGCTCGTGTTCATCACTTAACAGAGTTATCACTACAGATAACAGTAGCTCAAAATCCAAGGTGCAAGGCAGAATGGACAGATATTTAACAGTGGTTAAATATCGCGTGGGCGAATCCCGAATTCTTCAAAAATTTCATCTGCTCCATAGATGTCTAGGTATAACAGCGCATCCTCAACTAATCGTCAAAACCGCTTTAAAATGTTGGAAGATGAGAACGACAAAACCGATGTATCCTCGAATAAAACATTCAAGCCGCCACCAATCTATTTGAGAGAGAAAAATTCAAATGCCCCTATTAAAAAATTAATTTCGGTCATTGGTGAGAATAAATTTCACATTGTCCGAATAAAACCTGGCAACATCGATGAAACGAAAATTAAAATTTGTCCAAACTGGTTTGAACAAAATTTATATTTGAAATTTTTATTATTATTATCACTATTATTATTATTATTATTATTACCCTTTTTGCAATTAAATGTCGAATTGTAAAAATATCAGTTGTCAACACTAATAATGTGCGCGACAAAAAGATACTTTTTGTAGCTTTATATACGAAACTGTTATAAAATCAAACGTACGAGGACTTGTGTCAACATATTATTCCATGACATATAATTTACTTATAAATAGCAACAATCACTATTGTTTGTCACTGTAAGTCATTTGTTAATATTATTATTAAACATGCCAAAAATGCAATTTACCTTAACATGAAAAGTAGGTAATTTGATTTCCACATTAAACTTATGTCATTGAACTTGCCATTATTCACTTAAAAACAAATATGCCAATACAGCTAATTTAAACACAACAATTAAAAATGGGTCAATAAGAATTCACTCGTTGACCAATAATTGATTAAGCATTTTATTTTATTATAAAATTAATTTAAGAATTTTATTAGTAAGTTAAAGTAAGCAATTTATTCTTGTTATTATTAAATTAATTTAGTATAAAAGCAAGAATTAAAATAAAGAATTTGTCAATCTTCTTAAGGCATTTAAAGTATTTTACTGATTGATCTTTACTACGTTTTTCAAGTTCAAGTGCTTGAAGGACAACCCGGCAAACAAAATAGTGTCAATACAAGTTTATGTGCTTGGATTGAAATAACTATTGCCAAAACATTCTCGGATGTTTTATAAAACATTAGAGAAAATAGTACTGGTGTTAGACCTCATATTTGACCACCAACTTGTATTTTATCTTCATTCAGTTTGAGGTTACTATCACAAAATTTCCATTCATTATTAAAATCTTTATGTGAACCAAAGCTTGTATTCAATTAATTTCTTCCTTCCAAAACTGATAAGTCACTATAAGTGTCTTCGGAATTGGAAGTCTGTGAAAAAAATCATCGTCATCTGTGAGTAAAAATCATAATTTTCAGTATTAGCATCATTAAATAAGATGGTATTATCAAATACTGTTCCTTCTACAAGTTTCTTTGCCTCCGTCTTGACTAATGGTTTGTAAGGCTTTAAGCTTGTCTTATTTTCAGCTTTTCTCTTCATCTTGCTTTCTTGTTTCTTAGAAATTTTTTAATATTTTTGGAACTGTTTATGAATACTTTGAGAGGTTCTGTTATAGGTTTAAATGTATCTCCTAATAGTTCACATGTATTTTTTTCACCAGTATTTATACTACAAAGCTTTTTCTTCAGTACATTCCTTGTCGGAGTTCTTGTGGTACCTTCATAGCGAACAGTCGATTAGCGGAAATTTTCTTACATACCGCGCAAAAAAAAATTATACAAAAAAATATTCGTACTACATAGTATTCGTAATAGGTACATACTGACTTTAATAAATAAGCTTTATTGCTTTGCTAATATTTTTTAAAAGTGGAAATAACACAAACAAAAAAAACCGAAAACAAAAAAAACAAAATCAAAGTGACATTGATGAATAGTCTATACGAGTACCTCAGAAGCAAATAAATTACAAAAACAAAAAAGTGCTCTTGAAAAATACTCTATATGAGTACCTCAAATACAAAAATTTTTAAGTGAGTTCTAAAGGCTGAAATGCCTATTTTACTATGAGTTCTGAAGCTCTTAATGAAAACATTACAAATATAAAATGTAATGAAAGTCTTTTATTAACAGCAAAGCCAATTTTTCGTCAGCGATCAACTTCGCTTTGCTCAATGCCAAATAATAGTGATTCATTAACATTACAGCTGCCTAGTACTTCTTCATATAAGTCAGTAATAGCATCCCCTTCAGGCTCGTGTTCATCACTTAACAGAGTTATCACTACAGATAACAGTAGCTCAAAATCCAAGGTGCAAGGCAGAATGGACAGATATTTAACAGTGGTTAAATATCGCGTGGGCGAATCCCGAATTCTTCAAAAATTTCATCTGCTCCATAGATGTCTAGGTATAACAGCGCATCCTCAACTAATCGTCAAAACCGCTTTAAAATGTTGGAAGATGAGAACGACAAAACCGATGTATCCTCGAATAAAACATTCAAGCCGCCACCAATCTATTTGAGAGAGAAAAATTCAAATGCCCCTATTAAAAAATTAATTTCGGTCATTGGTGAGAATAAATTTCACATTGTCCGAATAAAACCTGGCAACATCGATGAAACGAAAATTAAAATTTGTCCAAACTGGTTTGAACAAAATTTATATTTGAAATTTTTATTATTATTATCACTATTATTATTATTATTATTATTACCCTTTTTGCAATTAAATGTCGAATTGTAAAAATATCAGTTGTCAACACTAATAATGTGCGCGACAAAAAGATACTTTTTGTAGCTTTATATACGAAACTGTTATAAAATCAAACGTACGAGGACTTGTGTCAACCCTTTTGAAATTGAAATTACTTACTTACTTTTTGTCGTTGAACTCAAACCAACCAAATAAAAACTTGTGAAATAAATTGGAAAAAATTTACATAGTGTCATCATTACAAAGGGAATTCAAGGTGAGCACCAATCTCAACCAAACTCATATATAAAATAAAAGTTTCTAATAAGTTTCTTTTATTTTCCCTTATCCCCGATAATTATAATCATTTCCCTTCGAGTGATTATAATTAAAAATATCCCTCTTTTCAAGTGGTCAAGGAAATTAATCATAGCTCCCTCTTCACCGCAACCAACCAAGGGATATTTCTTAATAATAATCCCAAGATTATTCATGGTCATTCTTAAGCCGAGATAAGTGAGAATAAACAACACAAATCAGCAAATAAGAAACATGAGGTAAATACAAATAACTCAAAAAGAATATCATCAGTTTCAACGGTGACATGTAAGTAAACAGTACACGTAAGAAAAGAAAAACAACCAAAAGACCAAAAGGCAAACATACATAAAACATTGATAAAAATGTTAAAAGCAGAAAGCTTCTAAAAAATAATAAAAACAAGTGATAAAGTTGTGATATATGTATGTATGCAAGTGAAAGTGCTTAATTAATTAATAAAAAAAGTATCTACTATAAAAAAGAATATTAGTAGATAGGTAATGGTGGCCTGAGTCCTGTTTTGGGAATTAAAAACCGGGAAACAGGACTCAGACCCCCATTAATACAAAAATGGGGGGATTTTGGGGATTTTCATGCCGAGATTTTATGTCTGTGTGTGGTTGTGTGTGTGTGTGGTTGTGTGTGTGTGTGGTTGTGTGTGTGTGTGTGTGTGTGTGTGTTTGGTTGTGCGTGTGTGTGTGGTTGTGCGTGTATGGTTGTGTGTGTGTGTGTGTGTACACTTGTGTGTACAGCTTATGTTATTATTGTAAAGAAACGTTGTGCTTACAGTTCATGGATGTATGTATATGTGGGTGTTTGTATTTGTGTATATATATATATATATATATATATATATATATATATATATATATATATATATATATATATATATATATATGTGTGTGTGTGTGTGTGCATATGTGTGTGTGTGTGTTTATGTATTTAATTGTGAGTCTGCCGGTGTCGGATACTTTTGTTGTAGTGGTAGACAAATATTATACCCCTGTAGGAAATATAGATTTTGAAAAATGTATTGACTCGCTTTCGACTTGTCACCAGTACTACTCTAGAATTATCACCCATACAATACTTTGTGGTATAGATATCTAGCATGTGTCATTGAAACCCTACAAATAACACTGAAACAATTAAGTAGGTATTGACTACGAAGTTCTTATGAGACACGGAGACATACCAACCAAACAGTTAGTTCCAGTAATTTGTGTACATACAAATGCATATATGCATATAGACAAGTTGTTGACAATTCCACCACAAATATACCATATTTGTTTTCTATATTTCTTTTATAATGAGGGATAGAACAAACTTATTATATCAAAATTGCCACTAGAATTTTAATGTTGCTACAAAGACATTTGGTTCCCAGTCTGACTGTAGGGTAGTGACAAGAAATTTGTGTGTATGTAGTAATTGTGATTTGATTGATTTTGGTTTGCTGTTGTGAGTTCTCGTTGCTATGCGTATGTATGGTTATTGTATGTATGTATTAATTTTTATTTTTTATTTGTATCTCTGGGGAAATAATCTAATAGGTGCAGAGAGTGGCAACCCTGTTGTAAATGGCAGTGGATAGGGAATGTACTTGGTAATGTATGTTTATGTTGTTGGATTTGAAGAATATCATTGCTTGTGGGAATTATATCATCACTTTTTCATACATATTTACAAATGAATGTAAATATGTTTTCAAGGCTATTGACGTTGCTATTCTTATGGAGATAGAAAATATTGTGTTGACATAGGCTTTATATGTGCAAGGGAATTTCAGATGTCAAATGCTTTGAATCCAGTCAGGTTGATACGAAGAGCTTTTGACTAAGGGTAATGCTATTTTTTTTTTCAATATATTTTACTTTAATGAAACAATTATATAAAATAGCTTTTAGAGCAATATATCAAAAACTGCTCGTACCTTTGTATTACAAACTGATGCTAGCGATTTTGTTTTTCTGGTTGTTGCTGTGTATATGAATTTCATCATATATCGTAATACCAAAAGAGAATTGTGGAAATGTGTGTGTGTGAGTATGTACATAAGTATATATATGTGTGTGTGTGTGTGTATGAATTTCATCATATGTCGTAATAAATTAGATTTGATTACTACTACGCGATTCTCATATAAAGTATATAAGTAGAATAAATAATGTAGACTCTCATCAGTCTGCTCTGATATCTCAACAAGTGACAACCTATTTTCCCAACCAAAATTTCTAAAGTGTTTGAAATCCAAAAACTATAAAAGTGCTAGAACTAACTACTGTTTGTTAAACAAGTTTATACTGTATAAAAAATAATTAAATAAATTTTATTATAAGTGAAATAAATTGTTTATAAATAAAATAATTAAATAAATTGTTTATAAATAAAATAATTAAATAAAATAATTAAATTAACTAATAAAACAAATAAATAATTAAATAAAATGAATACTACAAGTTGTACCATCTGCAATAAAGTCTTTATGACTCAAACAAAACTAAATCAGCATATGGAAACGCACTCATATGCTAACCAATCAAAGGCTGCTCTTGGAATTAGTAACCTAAATCTTCAAAACAAATATTGTGAGGATTGTGATGAGATGATCCCATCAAATGCTTATATGGCTCATGTCAGAACCACAAAACACAAAAACAGTTGTCACCAAGAACGGATTGATGATTTTCTCACTAAAAGAGTAAGTAACTTCAATGGGAGGATCGAGACATATATCCTCCTCAACAAAAATGTGGGTGTCTTGTTTCCGGAAGAGTTTCTGAAATCTGCAAAGAGCTCCATAGTACAACAACTCCATGAATGTAGTAGGATACATACTACATTTAAATTTAATATGGAGCTCACATGTGATTATATGAAGATGGTGAATGATGAGATGAATGTTTCCCAACTTGTACATATTTCGAAAATGATGTTGGTGACTTTGTCTGATGACATAGAAGATATGTACAAGAAACAGACAGAGGACCTAAGAGTCAAAATGGAAGAATTTCAAGAGAGGGATAGTGGATGGACCTTGACTTCAATAAATTTCCTTGAAGTGAATATAAACAAGGCGTCCATAACAAGAGGATCGAGTTTTATCCCTCTCCCAAAAAATATTGCAGCAAAACATGCATGCATAAATGTTGAGAATAATGACATTTATTGCTTTAAATGGTGTCTAATTGCCGCTTTAAATGTAAATAGTGATCTGAATCCTAAACAACGGAAAAACTATAGAAATTACAATATTGTTGACATTTCTGATGATAATATTAATATAGGAGCAATTGCATTAAATTTTGAAGGCCTGGAGTTTCCACTCCCATTGAAGCATATAAAACAATTCGAGAATCAAAATG